>APFE031419566.1:64449-90762 GCA_000404065.3 Pinus taeda
TTGATAAATTCGCCTTCCATTTTTCCTATATACCATGGAGATTCGCCCATTTATTATATTTATAAATTTAGGGGGGGTCCTTAAAATTTTCCCTGCCCTCTACATGTCACCCTGATGCTAACTCATCTCGATTCATTGACCACCTCTATGAAAAGGGATATCTCAAGGTAATAGAGTTTGGGATGGGAAATATCCCATCAACTATAGCTCTAGTTCCTTTGTCTATCCAAGGCCTCATCTGAGTCCTTGAACAATTTGCACATATTCCTGTGTGGTTCATTCTGCTCACCACAGTTACTATCAGCTCCATCTCCCCGCTGGGCTCTTCCACATCATCTTGGTCCCTGTCATGCTGGAGCTCCCCGTTGAATGCTCCTTCCTTGAACTTTCGAGGATGAGACTTTCAGGACATGTCACCCTGATGCTTTCCCTTGCTACACACTTAACATGAGTTCCAACTCACTCCGACCTCCTCTACATCCTTAACTCCTCCATGTTATTCCAGCTCGTGTTGTCCCATCCACTTCCTCTAAGCGTTGCTTGTTTGAAATTTTTCGTATGGAACTTCCAAGACACTTCACCTCGAACACCTTCCTTATAACACACTTAAACCAATGGGGAGTCTGTCCTTTAACAGGTTTATTTGATAGGTTTTTGCCTCCTTTTCCTCCAACTCATATTAAGTGAAGGGATTCTATCAAGGTTAAAAAAGAACAAGTATAATTCCACCGGTGTAATCCAACCCCGACTTTGTTAAAATTTCAACACAAGAACATTACGATGGGTATTATATAAATGTGCCAGTTCTTACTCTAGTTATGGGGATTAAACAGAGCCTCCATGACATGATGCTCCTGTACTACTGTAATACATATGCGTTTAAGAATGAAGCACTACAATGTAGAAAGAATGGTTTGGTCATAAATTAACTAAAAGTACACCACATTCCTCACTTCCTATGCTTGCACATGGATACACACACTTCTATAATTTATGTGCCCGTTCTCCCTCCTGCACACAACCATTAGTATAAATATCTTAGTATTTACATTCATTTCCATGAGTTGCATCCACCATAAGATATTAGTCATACTAATGAATTTAATTAGTGTAGGAAATATTAACGCATGTCTTCCTCCATAGACCCTCTATGTATAGAGTTTTCATTATTTCAGCCCGACAATTATGTTTAATATGTGACCAAGTTGGAATAAAATATTATACCCATACATAGTGCTTTTCCACACCAACAACATAGATGTAACCACTTTGTTCATTCAACACTAATATAGATAGATGTATTCCTGCATACAAAGTGTTAGTGCAAAACCATTGACATGAGGAGCTATTTATTCACATTCCTTAGCATCAACTTATGCAATTACCATTCAACATAATACACAAGACATCATCATTTCATTACACTATAGGAAATCATTTTACATACTTTCAAATATCATTTAAATAGAAAAATGAGCATTCAACTTGCACATAGAGTATAAGAAAGTATTATCTTATAATTTCAAGAATTTTGTGATTGAGATTAGGACTTCAACTTTCCACCCAACCATAGACAAGAAACAATCACTATTACTTGTAGCTATCTTCCCCAAGCCAGATTATAACGCTTGAGGTGGAGTGCTTATAAGGGTTTTTAACCAACAAGATAGTTGAAATAGGATGCCAAAAGGCCACACTACCTTCATCCACCAGCTAGACACATTACCATTCGCACTTCTCAGGCATATTCAGACACATGCCAACATACCACAATGTAGAGTACATTAGAACACATTCAGGAGAAGAGAGTTCACAATAGGGAAGGTCCATCAGTGGATAAGATATTGATGGGTAAATAAATCACTCTCTAGGTGGTTCATCAGTCAGTCAAGCACCATAGATTTAGCCCCAAGGAGACTTTTGGTGGTTATTCAGCCCTCACAAGCACTTGAGTCACTCTTCCCTATCCAACAAGTTCATTAATCTAAAAAATTCTAGTGTTTTTTTCAACTGGTTTTAATTCTTTCCGACACTTAGAAACACAATTCAAGAAGATCCTACTCTATTCTCTTCCACAACAATTTTAAATTTTTTCTTTTCTACTCTCCTCCACACCTGCTTAATGCTCAAAAATCTCCTTCTCTCTACATATGTCCTCAATGTACCTGGACAAGATGAATGCCTCTTTTTTTATTGGTCCTCCTTCTTCTTTTCCAATAAACTAACTACCCCCTCCCTTCTCACTATTTCACAACAATAAAAAACTACTAGTGCAACCCATGTTGCTCCTTCAATGGCTTTTCCTTTTGCTTTTTATGGGCACCAAAGGACACCTACTCTTGCCACTTCTTCTTTCATATAATTTATGGCATAATTAGCCCATTAAAACCACTTCAACCAACTAGGAGTGATATTTAAAGAAACCATTCCCTCAACCAAACTCCAACCTCAAGCTATGTAATTTGTGTCCCTCTTAGCGATTTAATTGTATTCCAATTATTCACAAGAGATAAATATTAACCAAGGAGATGTCATAAAAAATATGAGGTGGTGCAAATAAGGATTGTTGAATGAGGTTGTGATGATAAGTAGAGAGTGTGGCTATGTGAATATGCAACTCCGCAACATAACTATTTTAATCTCTTTCTTGTTTTCATTTTTTTCTTTTCTCTATATCTCTCTTATATTTTGTATATTTTTTTTTAATAATCCTCAAACATCCTTCTTTTTTTTCAAAAAGTTGCTTTAAAAAATATATTGAAAACAAACTCCTCGATAAGTGATAAGGGGAATATTATTCATTTTTGAAATATTTAAGTTTTAATGAAACACTCATCCACATGAAGTTAATTTATATAGATCATTGAAAGTGTATGCTTTTGGAACTATTGGTGAATTTAATAAATTGGATAACTTTAAAATGTCCCTTCAAACATTTGTGAATTGTATGGATATTTATCAATATTTACCATGGTCTTGAAGTTCAAAAAATCATTAAAACCCCTACCCTCATAGCTACTTAAGAAACTCCCACTTGATTCTACCTCACAACAGCTAGGGTTGGCAACCCTTTATCCAAAAAATAGGGTGGCTATAGTATATAGAGATGGCAGATCTCCTTAATGAAAAACTATAGCTACTTTCCTTAGTGAAAAAATGATGAACAATTACTCTCCCTTAGTGAAAAACAAAATGTACATATTTATCTTGGAAAAAGATGGTTAGGATATCTCACAACTCTCTCAACCATAATTGGATAGATCTACAAATCAACAACAACTTAGGCCTCCCTCAACAACAAATGGAAACTCAGCGAACCAAAATCTTAAATATTTTTAAGCTCTGAGCTTCTTACCCAATTATGATATGCTTAACTCTTCTAGATCTAATACTATTCTAATGGCGGGAGGATCAAATTATATCAACTACTATTATAATAAACCAAGAACCACACAAATAACTCACAAAAAACTACACAATAGAGTTGCAACTCTCAATTTCAAATTTCTTGAATTGATTGAGAAAATAAGTATAAATGAAGACAAAAATATTATGGAGAGACCCTCTACAAGGATATTAATATGCTAATAATAGACACACTATATAATTTTAGTTATTTCATGCAAACCAAACTCTTTCCTAAATTTAGACTTTGCATGTAACACATGTAAACTACCCACAAAGTGGGAATATTTATATCCGCCGATGTAGTTATTTTATCCCCTAAGGAGAATCAAATTAAATTGATAGTGAGGATTATATCTCCAATACCAAAGTTCCACTACATCATCCACCTCAAATTTGTGAGTTCACACTTCAAATATTGAAACATGGAGTCATAACCTAGATCCAACTTATTGAAAAGTGAACTAATACATGTTAAATTATCAAAGTGGAATTAAAGTCAATTAAGGTCAAATCTTATTATTGGAAAAATTTTAAGGCCCATGTCATTAGAATGATCCATTTTAAGATGACTATTTCTAGACGTATACTAGTTATATAGCCAAACTAAATCAAATATATAGATATTAGAAGACAATCCATCATATAATAATCTCCACTTAAGTACTTTTAAATATATATAATATCCTTATTCAAGATGGTACTACTAAATGAAAATGCAATTACATATGGAGATACCTAGCTCAAGAATATGGATAACTATGAAACAATAAAATTTGAGCAATATGGATGCAACAAAGTGAAGCTTAGAGAATAATGTTAGTAATATTCGTGTGTAAAATCATCATGATTCTATGACTTCATGGAACAAAAAATGGTTTATGCACATTGTTTTATGGTGGAAACTATGGTCTGGCCCTAGTGAAGTGTCGCTCCAACCCCCTCTCCAATGGGTGCTCCTCTCTCTGAGTCATCCAATCTAAGAACTCTAGTTTCATTTTTTTGCAAGGGAAATTCGGTTACTTTTACATTCGGTCATTTTGACTTCCCTCTTCATCACAAACCTCAATCCTCTCACAATATCAATCATATATGATAATTTTTGTCTAAGGCTCCCCAACCTCCCTCTCCATTAGTCGAATCTTCCCTATTTGACTGTAATAGGTAATGCACTAGGAAAATTCTATTGTCGAGGGGTAGATATGAAAATTTATTTAAAGACTACATATGTTAAGGTATGTGTGGAAATAAAGTTTTGTAAAGGATTCCCTACCAAAATAAAATTAATAGTTTTTGGATTCTTCTCATTACAAAATCTAGACTATGAAAATATTTCATTTCAATGTAGGAATTTTATGATATTGGATATTCCACCAAATCTTGTCCCAAGGCTAGGAAATATGCATCAAATAAGTATGGAAAAAGACCTCATTGGTGGGAGGGAGCCTCCTTTAATCACTTCTTCATCTCCAAGGAGAGTTTTTCCTCTACACCTCATTATGCTCCTCCCAATGAGCTATCTCAAAAGGAAGTTAGTCCTCCAAGAGAAAACCAAGATAAGACAAATAAAAATGACCAGGTGTTTGAAAACTCAATGAATTCTAATAGTGAAGTGGGAAATCTTGATTTATCGATTTTAAATGGTTTACTGAAGGTCTAGCCTAGAAAAAGGATATATATTGTTGATCCCTCAATTATGGATTCTAGCCAATCCATATCAACACCCCCTTAGTGTGTGGCTCTAAAGATCTCCAACGATACCATCTCATCTGAAACTCATGTGAAGGTTCCAGTTTTCGAGGTGGACCTGGATAATGAACAATCAATAAATGTTCCCATTGCCTCTCCAAAATGTTATGAAAAGAATCTGTATCCTACGCATGAATTCACTTCTTTAGAAAAATTCAAAAATAGTTTTTGGTTCTTTAGAGCTTGCACCTATTTTGGTCTTCAAAGGGAGAGGGACCTTGTGGGTAGACCAAGCAGAGGCATTTCTTCCCCCTTTGGAACGCAAGGAAAAATCCAATAGTCAAGTTTCTATAAGCAATAGTGATATTGTGGAACCAAGAGGAAAGTGGGACTAGACTCAAGTCAAAAGAAAGATGAAGAATTCTCCAGGAAAGGTGAAAATGTAGCCAAAAAAATTAATTATGAATGTTTTGCAAATTTATATGTATTATAAAAGTTTTTTGGAAAGTATTTAAGTGGAATAATTTCATCCAACATATAGTTTGTGAAAATTTCACAAGGTTTTGGACAATCCTTGAATTCTCTTCCCCAAATCTTAAAGGAATCTAGATTATCTGCTCTAAGAAAATGTAATTTTCTCCTTTTATGAATACAACTTATTAGTAGTTCCCTAAAAAAAATCATCATGATTCTCCACACCAAAAATAAAAGAAAAGAATACATTAATACACTTTTTAATTTTATATTATTATGTACATGTGTTCATCTTTTACCGTGAAGAAATATGTTCATCTTGAAGGTGATATTTGAATTAAGGTTCATGCATGATAATATAATGAAACAAGGGAGCTACTGCCGTAGCGGTAGTCCCTGCCCGGGGGTGCAAAGTCGATCGGAGCCAAGTAATTGTGTTCCGACACACTGGAAGCAATATGAGCGCCATGTTGAGTTTCAGAGTCTCGGCAGAACCTTTAGCAATCAATAGACAGTAGCCCATAACATGAAAAGCTGCCTTGTCTTTGTATTGAAAGAATTTCCATGTGAAAATTGCGATCATTGCCGTGGTCCAGAGGATCCATCCATGAAGATCCTGATTTTGGTAGCTGCCTTTTGAATTACATTTTCCTTCTTTGGCCCAAAATTTTGGCTCACCACTTGGCTGGTGCAGCTCAGAGCTTGACTGTGATTCATGTAAGTGTCTCTTTGCAACAGCAAGGTTTCCAATTGCCATAACTGTAAGGTTTCAAGAGAAATTTCCGCACTGAGACTGGAACTGGTTAATACTGACGTTTATAGAGAAGACATGTGTGAGAATATGAACGAGCGGCTGCGCGAGAGGGGGTAAGGCGGGAACGTGGACGCCTCTGCATAGACTTCTGCAGGGCAGGGAATAGAAACACGTTATCCGGAAAATAGCACCAGTTTCAGGATCTGTCAAAAAATTTAATATAAATAATGTCAAATAAGCCATATTTATCTCATAATTGTTATGTCTGTGGATTTATTTACTGTATACTCAAAAAGGTAGCCACTGTCTAAGATTTAAAAAGATGAAAAGCCTATGAGATTGATTAAAAATGTTATGCCTCTTAATTATTATTTAATTAAAAGTATTTTAACGAGTAATACTTAAAAAGATCAAAGGCTTATGAGAAACGTTGTCTTAATTATTATAGCTTTTAATTAAAAATATTTTAACAAGTAATACTTAAAAAGATCAAACGACTATGAGAAACGTTGTCATTTAATTATGATAGTTTATAATTTAAAATTATATTAACAATACAGAAAACTAATAATCTACAATTACATTTAACAGATATAAAAGGAAGCCTTCCGACACAGAAGCTTTGCACAAAACAACACCAATAAAATGTTGAATGTATGAAATTAATTTGACAATAAATGTTCCAGAGTTAGACTCTTATTGGAGATCGAAGAGTTACATTTAATAAATATAAAAGGCTTCCGAGAATGAAGCTTTAAACAACGCTAAGGGACGTATTCACACCCGTTCACACCCGTTAGTTTTGACGGATTACACCCCCCTTCTACCTAAATTTATCGCCAAAGATACATCGTAAATATCCATCGAGACTTGGCCTGTTACAGAAATTTCCAATTAAATTCTACCAATGGTCACAAATTTTCCGCAAACATCCGCATATAGCCCGAAAAATAACGATTTTCAGAGATTACAACAGAAAACACGAAACTTCACGACTTTCTGCTATTTTCAAAGGAAAACAGGGATCTATTATGAAAATATGAAAGAAATTTTACCCGAATAATGTCCAACCTCCAATTTCGATTGAAACGCACGAGCGGAGGTTCGGAACGCACTAAAGAAAGAAAAAATGAAACAATAAAAATAAAGACCAGAAAATGTATCAAATTCACCGTTCAAATCCGCGGGAAATCAATGACTATTTAACAACGAGAAGGCATCCAAGCTCCGCAGTGGTAAAATACGGCAGAAATTCAGTAATTGCGCATACGCATTACAGGGGTTTCGTGAAACCCTACCGTTGCCCTCTCCCTTATCACACCAGAGTAAAGTAGCAGTAGGGCAGTTCCGCAGAGGGCACCCAGGCATTGAGCTACAATGTACACTAGGGCGCGAGGAAGAGAGACCTTGCGGGCAAGAAACAGTGCAAACGTGGGTTCAAAATCTGAAGCGCTTTGTGGTCTCCCTTTAGTTATTTATGTCTTGGTGAGCCAGCAAGAGATCGAAACAGACAAGCTATCATCGAGAAAGAAGACTTTGAAGCCCATCGATTACAAAAATATAATTAAATCGAGATGTGTTTAGACGCGGAAAGGCAATAATAAGGAAACTGCTCAGTGAATGACATGTAGAACACATAAACCAGAAAGTTAACCAGGTACGCGTGAATCGTGTCAGTGAACGATGGTGCTGCGTTTAACTTAGGATAAAAAACTTAGGTTAACACGGAGAACAGGCACCTTACGATAAAAAACTTAGGCTAAATTCAGTGAACGATGGTGCTGCGTGTAGTGAACGATGGTGCTGCGTTTAACTTAGGATAAAAAACTTAGGTTAACACGGAGAACAGGCACCTTACGATAAAAAACTTAGGCTAAATTGAGTTGAGCGCATCGGGCGACGTGAGGCCGGCAATAAGACCTCCAAACAAAAACTTTGGCTAAAAATTTTTTGCGAGGAAACTGCGCAGCCAAAACTTTGGTTAACTAGTAAATAACGGGTACATATTTGCGGTCAACGCATCAACTAATAGCCAGTTGACTGCGTATCAAACGCTAATAGTCCCAGGCAGGGACTAATAACACAAAACAAGTAGTTGTACTGATTTTAGCAATAGATATAACATAACACAATAGGGTGCTTAGATTTAAGTGATGATACAATCAAAATTATTCAAAGAAATCACCACATTGATTTCAATATCAAAGAATGCAAATTATCAAGTCGAATTGCTTTAGCAATAACATATTATAATGTTATGGAAAAAAATCGTAGTTATAAGCAAAGTCCCCTGCTATTTTTGGGTGGGTGTCATTACTTTATTAGGATTTGAAAATTAAAACCATTATAGTGTTATCATATATAGAATGTTAGAATGTTAAGATATATAGAGTTTATTTATATATACAATGCATCAAAACCAATAGATTATAAAAAAAATTATGAGAAACATAAGAGGGAGAAAGAAATTATTAATTGGAAAACGAGAGAAATTAGCTATAACCTTTAATAAAAAGTTTGAATGTTCTTTAAAATCAACTTTCCTCAACTTTCCTCATTATATAATTGATTTGAAAAGATGGTAAAGCTCAAAAGTGTGTGTAAAATATAAGTAAAAAATATAAATTAATATTGATAATTACCTATTAATCTATTTATTATATATTATATGTATCATATTACCTTTTAATATCTGCATTTTTTATTCTCAAGTATTGTATCTCTTCTTATATCCATCTTCATATTGTTGTAGCTTTTGAGGTAGCATTATTGATGATACTTTTTAGGTTTTAGAGATAATAGTTGATAAACATAACATACTTATTTTTATTTTTTTTACTTTTACTATGTATAAAATACTTATAATTGAATTGTATAAGGTTGGGTTGATATGATTATAGTTAAAGTCAGCATTTGTCTTCTATATGTATATGTATATAGTAAATAAAAGTTATTATAATAGTATGGCCCATTTTCATCCCATGTTTGAAAAATATATGAGATTATTTTATGTATATGGTACTCTCAACGAGGTCACTTCCTCCCTTCCTTTTGGTTATTGTTGATATCTCATGCGATGGAGTTATAATATATTTTTTTTTACAGTATAAAGTATAGTCACTAGCACATGTAACTTCAACCTTTATTACGAGACTTATAATATTTGATCTGCAACGTTTGTATGGTTACTCACCATATTTAACTCTCTATAATTTACAATTGTTACGCATTAGGATGCATGATATGTGATGTCCTATCAGGGACTGACATTGGTGAGTTGTCACCAGATTCACTGTACACCTTGAATTAGGGCTAAGATCAATGGTGGAAGATTCAACTGTTTTTTAAGGGGTAACTACCCCTCCCCCATTGTGCCCTTACATGTTCATTTGCACTGTCCTCTTCCTCTAGTATGTCTCTACGACTAATCTCTTACAAAGACTTCTATGCCCAACCATCTTTCAATCATTACTCAGTATGTCATTGGTTAAATCCATTAATTCACCATGGCTTACCCGCCGAAGGCAGGGTTTTCTTTACTTCTGTAAATTTTCTTACATTAGCTTTATTTTGAAAAAATATTTCTCAAATCTATAGAGTAGCCCATGTTTCCTTATATTTTTATGATTATTTATGGACAAATTTCCTTTTCCACCTGCAGTGCCTTACATTATTTCTTTTTTTTGAAGGTTTACCATGCTTTTCTTAGTGTGGGATTTAGGGTTTGATTGTAAAAAAACACTATGTTGAGTAACTCCTCAATATTTGTGATAGTGCAGTGGCCTGTACCCAAGGAGGTCATGGCTCTTCGATAGAAGAGATATAATGTTTGAAATTATCACGATTATTTAAAATTTTTAAGTTGATATAGCACCTTATTCTAGCAATTTTTGTTGTTGTTTATATTTCAGAGTTAGGGGCTTAATATTTTGATGTTTTCTGGTGTTCAATCGAATTTCAACATTGTCCTAGGGTTCTAACGATGATTAGCCTTTTCAAGGCATGCACTTTGATTTCTTCGGTCAACTCCTATTAGGTAATGGGTAAGTTCCTTACCCAATTATTTTTCTTAAAAAAAAAAAACATGGTCCTTCTTCTTTTTGACTTAGAGTTTAACTTCTTATCATGGTGTCTATTTGTTATGTTGAACAAGATCTTCCAAAGAATTACTTTCAAGGTCCAAGCCCAAGTTATTAGGTGAATTTCTAGTCTTATCCTTAATATTTCCTTTATTTTAGTTTTGTAGACTATAGTATTTTCTTGTATTAATATTCTATTTCTTGTGGCTTTCATACATGTATATTGTCTATTGTTGGTGTGATCATTTAAATTTTGTGGCTTGCAAAATGATTACATGTTCCAAGTTTTTATAAAACTTCCCTTGCTCTTGTAACAAGCTGGCATCTAAGGCATAATGCCTGGTTATTAGCTCCCTGTGAGTTAGGGTTCATATGGAGATGATTAGGGTTCTTAAAATAAATTATACATTTATTTTAATTGTCACCAATTAGCCTTACAACTTCTTATGCACACATTTGTATAATAAGTCTAGACCACATATAGAGGGTTTGG
The DNA here is from genome assembly GCA_000404065.3 of Pinus taeda. Classification (NCBI taxonomy): domain Eukaryota; kingdom Viridiplantae; phylum Streptophyta; class Pinopsida; order Pinales; family Pinaceae; genus Pinus; species Pinus taeda. The sequence goes on from APFE031419566.1 coordinate 75,344, forward strand.
GACACAAATTTGACACATTATAATGGAAATTTTGTTAAGTTCCCCTTTTCTTTTATGAACTTGAAGATTTATACTTGTATTGTTCTAATTATTTGGTGGTCAACTATGCAATATGTACCCTTAGGGTTATTTTGTCTGTTAAATTATTGGTGGCATACTTTCCCAAATATAAAGAATTTATATATTATTTTGATACCCTTTAATTTCTACTATATGGTAAGAATCATTGAATTATTGAAAAATGACTTAGCATGTGTAACTTTCTTAACTGAGCAATTGTAAATTCAACTGTGTACCTTCTTGTATAGCAATTTGCTATCTATTTTTATTTTCGGCTCATTGTTGTTCTACACTTACAAGGATGGTAACATTGTTTCTTTCCTTTATTTTATTTTAAATCTATATTTTGCTAAGAGAAATAAATACACAGAATACAGTAAATAAACATATAGCTTTTGCAATTCACTTGAAACACAAAATGAAGCAACATGCATTACAAGTGTCCAAGATTAGTCTTACAACAATTACAATTCATGTGTGAAAACATGCTGGCGTGTTAGCAGGCTTCTGAATTAAGCGAAAGTTCTAAGACACATCGTTACACCATACATCGATAATCCCGTGGGAAGAGTGTTGGATCTAGTACTTACTCCTAAAAGAGTGAAATTGACCCTTGTGGTTGTTAACTTCCCTCATGACTGTTTGACTTCAATGACCTTTCAACTTTACATGACTCCTCATATGGAAAGTGGGCCTATTGGAATTCCACGTTACATTACATTGATTGTCAGTATTGCCCATAGTAGAGATGTGGACGACATGACTCATGACAAGAATTGACATGATTGTGCTAGTACATTTGTGTTGTTGTTGGTGTGCATGTGGAGCTGCAATTTTGTTGGGTGACGGATGTCCTCATGGTGTGTCATAGCTTCACCTCTACATGGAAAAGTGTGTGGAGTCTTCGATGGTCACTGGGTTCGCTAGATATTTCATTCGCACATTGCTTCTTACTTGTATGTTGGCATGCTTGACAGGTTCATCTGTTCGTGAAACGTGCATGTTCGTCTATCCATCTATTTGTGAACACATCCTCACATGTTCACTCGTTTGTCCATCTATGAACACATATTTGCATGGTCGTCTATTCGTGAGCACATCTCTTTGCATGCATCATTTGTCCGTTCTTAGCGAACATGTCCTTCTGTATGTACTCCCTTTAATCATCCCATCCATCGTCGCACTATGTTTGTTTTTGTACCTGCATCTGCAGCCACTCATGGCGAGATGACATCAGATCCATAAACCTCCTAGACTACCATGATGCATGATCATTTCGTATACAGGTGACCAGTAGAGAAGACATGGTTATGAACTTAAGGTTTGGATGGAGGCTCTCGGCACTACTGTTGAAAAATGCACAAAATTCACTGTGAGATGCTGATGGACAATCTGGATAGACAGTGACTGTCTGCGGTTTTTGGCCCAACCGGAGGACACAACTGTGAAATTTTTGGGAGGATCAATCCGAGTTGCGGGAAGGCTGGGTAGACAAAATCCTTCTTCTCCACCAACCTAGCCTTTGTTCCTTTCTGTTTAGAAAAAAAAAAAAAGAGAGAGAGAAAAAAAATTGTATAAGCCTAAAAACCAATCTTTGATTGGCAGTCTTATACAGAAAATGTAGAGTGAAAATCAGGGACACCTGACACTCTATATTTTCCAAAAAAAAAAAAATTCCTTTCTTTATCATTTCCATTTTTCATTCCACTCACTTCATCTCACTACATTTAATTTCCATTTTCACTCCACTCACTTCATTTCACTCCATCTCATCCATTTCCTTTCATCAATAAAAGTTTTCTTCCCCCATGATCATTTCCATTCAGATAGTTATTGACTAACTATCTCTATTTAGCTAAGTGGTTGTTGTGCTAAGTTTCCACAGCCGGAATCAGTTTCCGCAGCCAAAAGCAGTTTCCGCAAACACCACTCTATTTTTCAAATTTACAGTCAAGGTGTTTGTGCAATAAAATAAAAATGAAAGTATGACCAAGCATGAAGACATGGATATGGAGCATCTACAGACATCAACAGGGAGCAATTGAGTCAGGGCTACTGGACAAAAAAGACAACGATTCTAAAGGTATGGGCAAAAATTTATTTCAAATAGCAACTAAAGGCAGAAATTTGCATAGTTATTGAACCATTAAAGCTCACTATGTGCAATGATTATTATGATAGCTCCACTACCATTCCACGACCTTACTCCATAAATCATACATTTACTCCCTAAATGGTCTCATGATTATTTTTCGGGTTCAACTCATAGATGAACTGCACTCCCGCACTCCACTTGTTTTCATGAGAAATGACCTATGTGAATACGGCTCCTATCCACCGTACTTTTTGCACTAATTTTATCAAATATGTAACGTCTCTCACACCGTTCAATTCAAAATTCCAACGCCATTTCACTTGTGTTAAAGCCGCATTTCATTAGCATATGCCTCCATTCTATCTCGGCTGCTCATCCCTTGTTCTGCGTACAACTCCTGAACATCCCAATTCTCGTATCCATTTTCCATCTCGTCCATTGTTCTCCCACAAAACATTGCAAACAAAACCGTCTTACCTCTGATAAAACCCTCATATAATACGCAGTTGAATTCCAGAGAAGAATTTTTAACAAAGGAAGATTGGACGGCTACTGAGGGCAGAGCCGGAAGGGCTTAACTTTTTAGAAGGATACCCTCACGCAAAGGAATTGCTAAAGAAAGCCAAATGGCTTCGTTTCATCCAAAAATTCGAAGGCCATAATAAGGAAGTCACGAAAGCCTTTGCAAGGTATTTCAATGACCAGGTGGTAGAGATTGCAGACCTGAAATTCACGGTCTCTGAAGCCTCAATTGCTGCAGCTACAGATTTGTCCCGGGAAGGTGAGTGTTGGTTTAAGAACAAAAGTCTGGACGAGCAAGCATGGAGAGTCATATTGCGTAACCCAGGTATGGACGTTACTGTATTTACAAGAGGGATTCCTGTTAAAGCATTGAAAGAAGAATGGGCAAGCCTACTATTAATCATTCAAAAATTTATTACTTGTGAAGGCTGGTTTGGGACGATGTACATGTATCACACTAGGCTCTTGATGAACTTTCTAGAGAAACAAGCTCTTAATTTTCCCTATTTCTTACTGTTGAGTTTCAAAAAGATGAGTAATACAGTCCAAAAGAACATAGGAGATATAGAGCCTCATTTATATCATCATGGACTCGTGAGGATTCTAGTTGAAGACCAGTTGAAAAGAAACAAAGATACTTGGGAACGGTTTCTAGTGAGAAACTATTTTCAAGAACAATCTGAAGCCCCGGGAAGCAGTACACCAAAGGCACCGAGAAAGAGTAGGAGAAAAGGAAAAAGTGTCATAATCCAGGACTCTCCTATTGATAAAACTAAAGAAACTGTTCAAAAATGAGAGGAAAGAATTAAGGACAAAAAGTAGAGAAAGTTGAAGGGATAGAGGAACTTACAAGATGTCTACCAATCACCAGAACCATCTACAGAGGAAGACTATCAAGTGTTATCTGAGAGACTAGTGCACCTCCAAAAACAAGCTACCACAACTAAGAAGGAAGAAAACGGGAAACAAATTATGGAAGAGGAAAGTAATAGCCCACAGTACTTAAGAAGGAGTAGCAGGCTCAAAGGGAAATGGAGGAGAACACAAGTAAAAGGAGCCACCTTCATTGACTTGGGTGAGGAAACACCTTAGAAACCTCAAACGGGCCATAGTCCACCTCATCCTCTGCCTAGTATTGAAGCCAACCCTTCTGATGTTGATGAAAGCCCTTCTCAGCTAGAATTAGAAGAAAGTCCTCCCCCTCAACAAGACTTTTAAGCCAGCCCGAGGCAAACACCTGAAATTGATCCAAAACAGCAAGAGGTATATGAATACCTCGAATCTTTAGAGAAGACAGCTGCAGGCCCGAGCACACCATCCATTCTGCCTCACATGACACAAGATGCACAGGTTCAAGCTTTGAAACAAGAAGTGTTTGAATTGGAGGTTTTAAACAGGCACATTAAACAACAAAATGAGGCATTAAAAGAGCAAAGCAAAGTGGAAAAAATTATTCATGATAATACCATGTTACATATGGGTTTGTGGTAGAAGAAGAACAAGAAACTAAAAAAGAAGTGCAGAAAGTTGAGCAGGGAATTGATCAATCTCATGTTCAGATGTTTGATAAGGAAACCCAGGATGGTGGCAGCACCAAGAAAGAAGAGGAGAGGACTGGATGTATTAGCAGAGTCTTTAGAATACATAGACTAAAGGGAGATGACTAAATTTTGGTTGCGTGAGGACATGCAACACCTTCATAGTGGGGGTATGTCGAGTTCCAAACTTACACCTTCCCTACATCCCTTTTTAGCCTTTTTCTCCAGTTACCTGAACCTCTAAGCTATCAAATCACTGCATAATAGTTCAAAATGAGTATATAAATGGTTCCTTAACTATTTTTTGTGACTGCTATTTGGTTTAGATTTTTGTTCAACCAGCTACGGAATCTGTCAATTTCCACAGCCAGAATCAGTTTCCGCAGCATTTTTGTTAAACTTTATGCTACAGGTGTCTATTGAAGAACTTAGCCACATGGGCAAGCTATAAAGGACGTGGACATGGAACGTGTCCCCTTGGTTCAGCCAAATCATCCACAGAAGCCCGCTGTCAAGGCCGGTCAAACGGTGGTCAACAGAAGGAGTTAAGCGGTGGCACGGCTCTGTTTTCAGCATGAGGAGGATTACGTGGCAAGGTCCTAAGTTTTAGGAGGTGTGTTAACACCTAGGAACTACTTATCGACTAAATCCAACAAACATCTCTTGGATTTACTACCCACGGCTACCATGCTGCTATAATTCTGGTTATTGTCTTTTACATGCTTGGCTACCAGTGCAGGCCGTGTTAGTTTGTTATGTATTTTCTACTATAAATAACACATCTTCATATGCGTATAGGCTAGTAGTTGTTGTGTGTAAACTTGATTGTTGTAAGAGCCTTTGAGCAGAGACTTAGTCTCTATTTCATAACTGCTTTGGAATATATGAGAAGACACTGATTTTGCATTCAATTTTGTGATTAGTTCTGATTAACCGAGGGTGCAGAGGGCCCATATACACCAAGGTCCTGTAGTTCATGTATAGTTTTATGTTTTTTCTTCATTTTTACGCTCTTGATACCATAGATACTTGCTATATATATTAACTTGTTCATGGTATTCATGTTGTTTGTTGTTCATAAGTTCTTTTATGCTTTTATTTAATTGTCAACTGATCAGTGTTTGCATTTTAGGTTCTAATAGGACGCCCGGGCAGTACATGTAATTTTTGATGACTAATGAAATGATGGGATTATCTTGTCCTACTGCTGATTTGTTTTATTGGTTTTAATTCCAGCATTGCTTATTTCTTAGTTTTGCTTTGTTCATTTACTTTTCTGCAAGTTAGTGATTAGACTATTCATATCATTCTTCGGTTACCAATTGATGAGGGATTGTAGAGTGAATGTGTAGCTTAATCTTAGTTTTATTTCATGCATCTTAGATATCAGATCATTGAATTTGTGTATGACTACTTCCTATAGCCAGAGCGAGTCAAATGGTGAGGGGTCAAAAATGAGTTGATGTGATATGATTAGTTTACTTTTCTTTCAACCTTTGACTTGCTTTGAGTTCAGCCTTTTCTGTTTTTTTTTTTATAACAGCAGCAAGGATACAGGGTTCCATAGTCATAGTTTACTATTTTGTTAATTAGAATCTAGGCACATCATGATTTCATCATTGTAAAGTTTGAACACCTTTGGAACACTTTGAAGTTTGGAAATTTTTCATTGAATACATTTGTCCATACTCAATTACTAGAATCACCATCTCACACACACCATCTCACATTAGGGAATCAACAAGAGGATAAATCCAAAATCAAACCAAAAAAACTAAAAACGATAAAGAAATAAGAAAATGGTTATCTTGCATAGATAGTGCACTTCACTTCGACAGCTTATGACTCCCGGATTGACAATTTATAAAGCAATTTATAACACACTAAATTGACAAAACATTTTGGCGCCATTGTCAGGGAAGTGAAACTAGGTAGCCAAATTCTTAAAAAAAAAAATAATAAAAACAAGAAAATTTCAAGAAAGGTAAAAAATTTGATAATTTCTCAAAGTATTCTCTCCTCTTGCACCTAGTGTGACCTGGAGGATTAGAAAAGAGAGTTATTAATAAAATAATTTCTTGAGTATGCTCTCTTCTTGCACCTAGAGTGATCTGGAAGATCAGAAAAAGAATTATTAACCTGACTTGAAGAAATAAAAATGACATGCATAGAGCAAGAGATTCTAGGGGAAGGTTTATAGCTAGGGCCAAGAGTTCAATTTTTACAACTCCATCCACTCCAAGGTATAGGCAAGATACACCTCCAACATCTCCAACTCGTACTCCTAGCCTTAGGATCCCTGGAGTTCAAGAGGTGGTAGTTGAATTAGGAAACTCTCCCACACTATCCACCGAATCTGAGTTAGGAAAAGACCCTTTCTTTACTTCTACAGGAAAACACATTGTAATTGAAGAAGTAGAATCACCTGAAGAGGAAGAGGGAGAAATTCCTCCTCATTCGCCATTGATAGAAGAACCAGAGGACTCTAATATCTCTAAAGAAGACATCATGATAGAGGAAGTAGTAAATGGATTTGGAGGAGGTAGAGGTAGAGGTAGAGGAAGAGGGAACAATGGAGGAGGTAGAGGTAACAACAGGGGAAATAGGGATGGAGAAAACTCATTTGGATTTCCTATATTTGATGAGGAATCTCGAACAACAATGAAAAACATCTCACCATCTATCCTCCCAAACTTTTATGGGTTGAGAAGTGAGGACCCTGAAACATTTTTATTTGAGTTTGAAGTTGTGTGGTAAACTTATGATTATATGGAAGATGCTCAAAAACTCAAATTGTTTCCTTCAACATTGAAGGGAGCTGCTCTAAAATGGTTCATGGGATTAGTTACTCAATCAATTAGGACTTGGAATGATATGAAACAAACATTTTTGGATAGATACCTAAACTATTGTATGCCCATCAATCATAAGGATGAGGTATTCAAAATGGTACAAAAAGAGGATGAAAACTTGGAGGATCTACTTGAAATATTTAAATATAACCTCAAAAGAGCAAAAATGAGTAACCTAGATGAAGAAACCTTGAAAGCCCTTCTATTAAAATCCATTAGAGATGCATGGATAGATATTTTGAATATGATGGGAAAAGGAGATATATCTCAACTTCCTCTTCATGATATAGCAGAGCTATGTGTTCATCTCTCTAGAGGAAAATCTGAAACTGGAAAAGGGCCTAGAGATCCTTCTCTCATTAGAGAAAATAAGTCTGCAACTGGATCAGTGAGTAGGGCTGAGATTGGCAACATGCTTGATGAGTTCAAAACAGATATTTTAGGGAGTCTTAGTGAGTAACCAGACACCATTAAGATACAAAACAAGCAGAAAGCTGAAGCTGAAGATTTAGCCATCTTTTGTCCAAAATGTAGGAAGAAACACGCTCTAAGGGAGTGCCCCTTAGATGCAAAAGTTGTAGAAACATGCGTGATTTTCTCAAAAAGCCATGAGACCAAGGATTGTCCTTCAATTCCTGGGCTCAAAGCTGTCTTTCAAGAAGACCCAAATTCAATTGAGTCTCTCTGTTTTGTTTCAAGGAGACCTTGGCAGGGGCAACAAAATTAAGGGGTTAATAACCCCATGAACTTTCAACTCCCACCAAGTTGGAATCCTCGGCAACAACCTTGGTCCCAACCTCAAAATCCATTTCAATCATGGGTACAAGGTATGCAAAATCCTTATGGGAGATTTTCTCAATTTTACCAATATCCTCCATCTTTTCAAAACAACCAAGTTACACAACCTCCAAATCAGAATCCACAACTTTCATGACCATTTCCACAACAACAACCTTCTCAACAGAATCCAAATTCCCAACTCTTGTTTCCATTCCAACAAAAGAAAAATCAATTAACTTCCCAGCCATTACCAAATCCAAATAATAAAAATCCTCAAAATGCTTACATGGTAGAAGGACAACAATTTGCTACCTATATGATTATTCCTCTCAACGATGTACAACTTAGATCTGGTAGAGTCTTAGACAAGCCTTCTATAGATACTCAAAAGCAAAGCATTTCTGAGGAAGAATCTCTTAAAGCCAATAAAGGTTCTGAAGTATCTCTTCAAAACCCAAGCACTCAAGAAGAAAAAGAAAAAGAATCAACCCCTACAACTCCTATAGTTAAGCAACCTGCATCTTCATCCACAACTCCTTTTCTGGAAAGATTTCAAATTGATAAAGGAGTGGAAAAACAAATCTTGTTGCCTAACTATGATTTTCTAGATGAATTAAAGAATGTCTGTATCAAGATTCCCTTGTTACAAGCCATTAGAGAAATTCCTATTCTAGCTAAAACACTAAAGGAGTTGAGTCTCAAAAGACCAGGAAGGAAACCAAGAGATACAAGAAAAATCCATCTGGTAGGAAAAATTGCAAATATCATGATGGGAAAAGTTACCATGTAGAAGTATGTAGATCCCAGTAGTCCAATTGTCAAAACACATATCAACGGGGTAGAAATTCCAAATACTTTGATTGATTTAGGGGCTGCTATCAACATTATGAGTAGAAAAACTATGGAATAGCTAAAACTTCCTAATCTTCTTTTTACACCTACTTTAATGCAACTTGCAGATCAATCAATTATTAAACCAGATTTCGTATTAGAAGACATTTAGGTCTCCTTAGATTCTTGGGAGTATCCAGTGGATTTCATTATTTTAACTCCCAAGATTAATCTAGGAGGGCATCCACTCATTTTAGGAAGACCTTGGCTAGCCACAACTGATGCTTTTATCAGTTGCAGATTGGGGGATATGTATATTTTTTATGGTAATTTGACAAAGAAATTCAACCTGTATCCTCTAGCAAAAACAATTACAGAGATAGGAGATAATGAATGGGTCGATGATGAGGACAATATACAACTTGTCTGTACCATTTCTGAGATCAGTGAAGATAGTCAAATTTTGAACACATTAGAAAACTCTGAAATTTCTTCAGAATATGACCACACACAATTTCAGTTAAATTCTGACATTGAGTATCTATCATCTAGACAAATGTCTCTTTACTCTATGGAAGAGTTTGGTAGTTCCACCACTGAGATCTTTCCAAGTAAAACATTGAATATCAACAAAAAATTGGAAAGATCACAACAGGAGAAGCTAACCAAAATCTTGCAAAAACATTCTACTCCATTTGCATGGGAGTATACTAACATGAAAGGTATTGACCCTAAGACTTGTATTTATCACATATACATTGAGGAAAACAGTAGACCAATCAGACAACCTCAGAGAAGGATGAATCCAAACCATAGAGAAATAGTGAAAGAAGAGCTCCAAAAACTACTCAATATAAACTTCATTTATCCAATTTCAGATAACGGATGGGTTTCTCCTTTGGTTATAGTACCTAAAAAGAATGGTAAGTGGAGGGTATGCATTGATTATAGGGAATTGAATAAAGCGACTTTAAAGGATCACTTTCCTTTACCCTTTATCGATCAGGTATTAGATACTCTAGCAGGCAAAAAGTACTTTTCCTTTCCAAATGGTTTTAGTGGTTATAATCAGATTCAGGTAGCACCTGAAGATCAAGATAAGACCACATTCACCTGTCCATGGGGAACTTTTGCTTGCCGAGTGCTTCCTTTTGGATTATGTAATGCACCCGCAACATTTCAAAGGACAGTACTAGGAATTTTTTATGATCTAATCCATGATTGTGTAGAGGTCTACATGGATGATTTTATAGTTTATGGTGATTCATTTGAAGAGGCATTAGAAAATTTGGAAAAGGTCCTTATCAGATGTAAAGAAACAAATCTTTCCTTGAGTCATGAAAAATGCTTTATGATGTTTAATGAAGGAATTGTTTTAGGACATCATATTTCGGGAGATGGAATTAAAGTTGATAAATCAAAAGTTGAAGTCATCTCCAAGTTACCTATTCCAACTTGTCAAAAAGATGTTAGAAGTTTTCTGGGATTTACTGGGTACAATAGAAGATTTATAGAAAACTTCACGAAAATAGCATCTCCACTCTTCAAATTTCTTACAAAAGACTGTGAATTCAAATGGGATTCTGATTGTCAATCAGCCTTTGAAACTTTGAAGACAAGAATATCTGAAGCACCCATTTTGAGAGGGCCAAATTGGAAACTTCCTTTCCATATTTCTACAGATGCTTTAGATATAGCTCTAGGAGCTGTGTTGGGTCAAAAGGATTTAGTTCCTTATGCCATTTACTATACCAGTAAAAATTTGACCCCCACTGAGCTGAACTATACTGTGACTGAAAAAGAGTTTCTAGCTGCTATTCATGCAATCAATAAGTTTAGACATTATATAACAGGCTATGAAACTTTTGTCCATACTGATCATTCTGCAATTAGATATCTAATGAACAAACCTCTTACTAATGGCATAGTTACAAGATGGCTCTTACTTTTACAACAATTCAATATTACTGTGTTGGATAGACCAGGAAAAAAAAATACAGTAGTTGATTTCTTGTCTAGGATCCAAAATACTAAAGAAGATTCTCCTGTAGAGGATAAGTTTCTAGATGAATATTTGTTTGCAGTAACTACTAAGACTCCTTGGTATGCAGATATTGCTAACTATTTGGTTATAGGGAAGCTACCTCCACACTTATTTCCTAATGAAAAAAGGAAAATTATTTAGGAGAGTTCAAATTATTCATGGATTTCTAATGAATTGTTTAAAACAGGGCCAGATTGTGTGATTAGAAGATGTGTTCGGGAAGATGAAATGCCTGACATCCTTAAGGCATGTCATGATGAACCTTGCGGTGGACACTTTGCTGACAAGAGGACGACCTATAAAATCCTTTCTTTAGGATATTATTGGCCTTCTCTCTTCAAAGATGCAAAACAATATATCAGAAGGTGTGACAGTAGCCAGAGAGTTGGGAGACCGACTCTTTCAAATGAAATGCCATTACAACCACAGGTACTCATCGAACCCTTTGAAAAATGGGCTTTAGATTTCATTGGACCCATTAATCCACCATCTAAGCAAAAGAAGTATATATTGGTATGCACTGATTATGTCACTAAATGGGTAGAAGCCAAAGCATTGCCTTCTGCCACTGAAAATTCAGTTGTTCAATTTCTTTTAGAGGATATTTTTACTCATTTTGGTGTCCCAAGAGAAATTGTGACAGATTAGAGAAGTCAATTTACATCTAACTTGATGGAGAAGCTGATGGAAGAATATAAAATCAAGCATAGAAAATCTACTCCTTACCGTCCTCAAGCAAATGGCCAAGTGGAATCTACAAATAAAGTTCTTGAGAGCATCATCACCAAAACTCTTCATCTCCATAGAAGAGATTGGGCAGAAAGGCTTCCTGAAGCCTTATGGGCCTATAGAACTACATGGAGGAACACAACAGGAAATTCTCCCTATGAACTTGTTTATGGGAAAGAAGTCTTGCTCCCCATTGAGTTTCAAGTCAAGACCTTCAAGATGGCAGTTCAATTGGGGATGGACTTATCAGAAGCTCAAAAACATAGAATGGAGCAGTTGAATGAACTAGATGAGATTAGACAAGAAGCAACTTTAAGAACTGATCTAGTTCAACATCAAAGAGCTAAGTGGCATGACAGATATATCAAAGAGAAAAAGTTTCAAGAGGGAGATTGGGCACTACTATTTGATTCCAAGTTTAAAGACTTCAAAGGAAAATTTCAGAATCATTGGCTTGGGCCATATGAGACTCGACAAAGTCTTTAACAATGGAGCGGTAAGAATCAAGACCATTGATGAATTTCAAACTCCTCTTATTGTGAATGGCCATAGATTAAAGATTTATCATAAGCCACTCTCAAAAGAAGAATTTGTTAGAATGTTTCAAGAGAATTCTGCAATAAGGTTGGTGAAGAAGAATCCTTCTTCCCCACCAACCTAGCCTTTGTTCCTTTCAGTTAAAAAAAAAAAACAGAGAGAGAGAGAAAAATAAATTTGTATAAGCCTGAAAACCAATCTCTGATTGGCAGTCTTATACAGGAAATGTAGAGTGAAAATCAGGGACACCTGACACTCTATATTTTCCAAAAAAAAAAAAATTCCTTTCCTTATCATTTCCATTTTTCGCTCCACTCACTTCATCTCACTACATTTTATTTCCATTTTCACTCCACTCACTTCATTTCACTCCATCTCATCCATTTCATTTCATCAATAAAAGTTTTCTTCCCTCATGATCATTTCCATTCAGATAGTTATTGACTAACTATCTCTATTTAGCTAAGTGGTTGTTGTGCCAAGTTTCCGCAGTTGGAATCAGTTTCCGCAGCCAGAAGCAGTTTCTGCAGCCACCAATCTATTTTTCAAATTTACAGTCAAGGTGTTAGTGCAATAAAATAAAAATGCAGGTATGACCAAACATGAAGACATGGATATGGAGCATCTATAGACATCAACAGGGAGCAATTGAGTTAGGGATACTGGACAACAAAGACAAGGATTCTGAAGGTATGGGAAAAAATTTATTTCAAATAGCAACTAAAGGCACAAATTTGCATAGTTATTGAACCATTAAAGCTCACTATGTGCAATGATTATTTGATAGCTCCACTACCATTCCACGACCTTACTCCATAAATCATACATTTACTCCATAAATGGTCTCATGATTATTTTTCGGGTTCAACTCATAGATGAACTGCACTCCCGCGCTCCACTTGTATTTATGAGACATGACCTATGTGAATACGTCTCCTCTCCACCATACTTTTTGCAGTCATTTTATCAAACGTGTAACGTCTCTCACATCGTTCAATTCAAAATTCTGATGCCATTTCACTTGTGTTAAAGTCGCACTTCATTGGCATATGCCTCCATTCTATCTCGGCAGGTCATCCCCTCTTCTGCTTACAACTCCTGAACATCCCAATTCCCGTATGCATTTTCCATCTCGTCCATTTTTCTCCCACAAAGCCTTGCAAACAAAACCATATTACCTCTGATAAAACCCTCATATAATACGCAGTTGAATTCTAGAGAAGAATTTCTAACAAAGGAAGACGCGACGGCTACTAAGGGCAGAGCCGGAAGGGCTTAAATTTTTAGAAGTGTCAGGCCAGGAGTAACTCCAGAAAAACTGATTTGTTTATTCCATTAGGTAGCTATTTGTTATATACATGAATGTGACCGCTCAACTCATCTTCTTGATGACTGTTCACATTCAAATTCTCCCAATCGCTGAGGATTAGGTGTCAACATTCCCCCCCCTTAATCTGAAGGGATGTTGGTGAGTCCAAGCATCGTTATGAATCTTTCAAGCTTTTCTCTTCCAAGCGCTTGGTGAAGATGTCTTCAATTTGCTCATTTGTGGAACAATGATGGAGATGGATTGTTTTGGCCTCAACATGATGTCGGATCAGATGATATTTAGTATTGATGTGCTTTGTACGATCATGGAACTTTGGGTTCTTGGCCAACTTTATTGCAGAGGTGTTGTCGATGATGAGTGGAGTTGATTGTACTTGTTTTACCTCCAAATCATCAAGAATTTTCCTGAGCCACACAATTTCTTTCGTTTCTTCAGCTGTTGCCACATATTCTGCTTCTGTTTTGGAATCTGCTGGAACTGATTGTTTGCGTGATATCCAAGAGACAGCTCCTGATCTAAGACTCATAGCATATCCTGAAGTAGATACTCCAGTTTCTTTGTCTCCATCGAAGTTTGAATCAGAGTATCTAATCAAGCTGAAGTCGTCCACCTATGTATACTTGATTCCAAGGTCTTGAGTTCCCTTCAAGTACCTTAGAACTCTTTTTGCAGTAGACCAATGTCCCTCACAAGGCTTTTGCATAAACCTGGAGAGGATTCCAACAGCAAATGAAATGTCTGGTCTGGTAGTAGTGAGGTAGATGAGACTTCCTACAAGTTGTCTATACTTTGTTGCATCCTCAAATTCCATTCCTTCAATAGATGTGAGCTTTAAGTTTTGTTCCATTGGAGTAGAAAGAGGATTGCACTCTGTCATGCCAAATCTGTTTAACAAATCTCCAATGTATTTCTTTTGAGAAAGAAATATGGATTTTGGATGTTGGGTTACTTCAATGCCAAGATAGTAATGAACATAGCCCAAATCAGTCATTTCAAAACTTTTTCCTAATTCTTTCTTTATGGATGCAATATAACTTTTATTGTTCCCTGTCATTAAAAGATCATCTACATATACCACAAGATATACAACTGTTTTGCCAACTTTCTTGACAAATAAAGTTGCATCATCAAGATCAAAATGATTGAAGGTGAGTTTCAGAAGATGCTCAGTTAGCTTTTCATACCAGGCTCGTGGTGCTTGTTTGAGGCCATACAAGGACTTCACAAGTTTGCATACTTTATGTTCATGTCCTTTCACAGCAAATCCTTCAGGCTGGGACATAAAAACATTTTCTTTTAGATCTCCATTCAAGAAGGCAGTTTTTAAATCCATTTGATGGACTTTCCAACCGTTCTGAGCTGCTAGTGCAAAGAGTGTTCGGATGGTGGCCCATTTTGCTGTGGGGAAAAAGTTTCCTCATAATCGACCCCTTCCTTCTGTGCAAAACCTTTTGCCACAAGCCTAGCTTTGTGCTTGTCAAGTGAGCCATCAACGTTGTACTTGTTCTTGTAGACCCACTTGCAGCCAATTGGTTTGGTTCCAAATGGAGGATCAACCAGCTTCCAAGTGTCATTCTTTATGAGGGCATCATACTCCTTTTGCATTGCTTCTTTCCATTCATCATGAGAAGCAATTTCTTTAACGGAAGTTCGTTCAAAATCTGTAGACAAATTCAATTCAAAATCATAAGAAACATCCATATCAACAGGTGAATTAGATTCATCTACATCACCTCCATTTTGTCGGTTTGAATTTCTGGTTCCTATTTTTCCAATTTCATCAAGATGAACACTTTCAAGTGTCTTTGTCAGCCACTTTGGGGGACCTTTCTGAGATGGTCTAGGCTGCTCTGTTGATTGAGTTAGGAGTGAATCAAGATTGAGTCTCCCAATTCTATCAATTACATCACTTAAAGCATCATCCGTTGTTGGAGTTTCAGACGGGGGAGAATATTCTTCAGAAGACGATTCCACATGTTGATTTAGTATAGGAATCCCCCCTTCAAGATGTGGAATCTGATTTTCAAATTCTTGAAATGATTTCATTTTTGCGAATCTATCCAAGAGATCAAGTTGCCGCTCAACAACATTGTCAGATTTG
>APFE031419566.1:94178-127537 GCA_000404065.3 Pinus taeda
TGGAATCATGATTAACATTTCTTTTGTTCTCATCATGAGTTTCCTTTAGTACCCTTTCACCATTAGTGACCATTTCTTGTAGCAACTTATTCATATTTATCTTCAATTCTTCCATATTATCATCCATGCCATTAATTTTAGCGTCCATGCCATTCATGTTAGCTTCCATGCCATCCATCCTAGCTTCTATGTCTTTCTTTAAACAATCCATCTTAGCTTCTACACCTTTCTTTAAACCATCCATCTTAGCTTCTACATCTTTCCTTAAACCATCCATCGTACATTCTGTTGCTTTTTGTGCAAGTGACACTTGTTGCACCTGTTCTTGTAATTTTGATATATCATGTAGCATTTCTTCCTCTTCTTCATCAGTCATGCTAAAGCTTTCAGGTTGTTTACTAGGTTTTTGCATTTTCTTTTCTTGGGGCATCAGTTATCGATAATGATTCTCTACTAGCCCTTTGAAGTCCTTCAAAATAAATTTTCAAACCAATCTTAAGCAAAAATTTAAAAGAATCTACACACCCTTTTTCACTTTGTAGGAGCTCGATATTGCCTCTGATGTATCTCTGTACTTTCAGATCATCCAGTTCTGAAATTGTGACTTGCAGTAGCCCTCTGTGTACTCTTTTCAATGCCACCAGTCTAATCCAAATTGGATTCTCCAAGGAAGAGTTATGCAAAATCTCCCACAGTGACCTGATTATAGACTAGTTCAATAGAGCGAACTTGTACGACGTGCCATGAGTCACTGTTTCGACCTTTGGCTCTGAAAAATATATACACGAAACTACAGTTTGTCCTCTTTCTATACCTTCTTATGAAATTTCAATCCAATTCTCAGAGAGAAAGTTACAATGATTTTCCCCAAGGCACCTGTTTGGAATGTAATTCAGGAGTCTACAAAAAGACCAACTTCCTCAGATCATATCTCCTCAAATATAGTGCGAAAAGCTCTGAAATGTGCACCCAAGGTTCAATGCGATTTCTTCTCAAATGGTTTTTTTTTTTAGCTTCTGAAACATCACAGAAAAAAAGGTTATAGCGAAAATGCCACGATGACCTATTTGGAGTAGCAAAACCCTAGAATCCAAAGCTCTGATACCAAATGTTATGAAACTAGCTCAAGAAAAGAGAGATCAATGCCTTAGAATTCGGCCTCTTCGAGGGGGCAACCTCCTTTACATTACATAAATGAAAAATTCTTGGATGATTCAAATGATAAAACCTCCTTTCTATATATAGGAGTCTAAGGAGTCACCAAATAACCCAGCCGACCTAACAATAATAATATAAAGCCACAAAAATAGCAATAGAGGGATTCTATGGGGCATAGTAATAATAATATGGGGACAATAGGGGCACAACAATATTTATAAGGGGTACAACTAAAATAGTAATGGGGTGATAACTAGTATTATAGGGACCCAATAGATAATGAGGTTATTGATTGGTTTTATTGAGGAGAAAAAGTGATGGTTATGTGGGCTTGGAGAGTGTGAGAGAGAAGAGTGGCGTGTGCAAGTTGTGCAGGTAATTATGTGGAAAATATTCAACAGTTCACAATGGTAGGAGAAGGCAACATAAGTATGATTTACCCAGGATCTTATGTAGTATTAAGGTGATAGAGTAAGGAATGATTGTAAATAAATTCCTATACATTTCCTCATTGTGTTTTCATCTGATTAACATTTTGGGTTACATGTGTTATCAATGAAGTTTTGGAGTGAATGAGTGAGTTGTGCAAAATCTTTTCAGTGAGATTGTTATGATTTTTTGATCTTATATTGTTAGAGGTTTTTTTGTTGTTATAGTTGAGTAGTTCATATTGACTCCATTATGAAAATGAATGAAACAAGCTTCACATAAAAGAGTGGAGTGGGGGCTCTGACAAATCTAGTACAAATAACATATTTCTTCATGATTCCAATGGCAGTTGGGTGAGGCTCGTTGTTCATGGTGGCTTCCAGCAGATGAAGCTTCATAGAGTTATGAGATGAGGATCAAAATTCTTTACTAATAGTAGCCATTTGTATATTCTATGTAATTTAATTGCTTGATGAATAATAGAATTATTTGAGTAATGTAACAACAAATAGGGTGGTTTTTAACTTGGAGAGGGTTTTCTACCAAAGATATCTTGTGTCCTCTTGTTCATGTCTCTTTGGTTGTTTATTATGATTCTCATGTGTGTTTCTATATGATCTAAACTATTGATGGGTTAATGAATGTTGTGATTCAGTAATTGGAAAAATATTTAAAAGTTAATAAACATAGTCACCACTGATTCACCCCCTTAGTAGTGAGCACATTTCCAACAAAATCACAATGAATTTTATAGAAGTTGTAGCAATATTAACTCATGCCCATAGCCATACCCTTCTTCTTTCTAAAATTATACATTTGTTATTGGCATGTCGAGTCAAACCTTTTCACCACTATGCTCATCTTGTACATTTTCTTTCGATTTCGCCCTTTTTATAAATATTGAGATGACTCAATGCCTAAACGATCATCCAATCTACATGTCATATGCACTTGGGACCCTCTTTGCTTACACTCTCTATTTTTTTATTTGACATTTGTCTCACTCCTTCCATGTGATCCCGGAGCCTCATCATCCCAGCTACCCCTTAGAGAAAACTCTTTGTATCTTATGGTCTTAATTTCCCAAGGTGATGTAAGCATGATGTAGGGTCCCATATCCACATGCCTTCCCCTCATTATTACTTTATCGTATTTGACATCACCCATATGTTGCGTCCTCCTGCTTGTTTCTTTTCCCGCATTATCCTTGGGAGCCCTCTTCGATTTCTTTTGGGATTTCATCCTTCCAGCATGACGTAGATAGGTGGGTGCCCCCTCATTCTCATGGACTTCTTTTAAAATCACCTATCATGTTGTTTACAATATCCTTTTCCCTTTCCATGTCATCCTGGCACTCCCTCCATATAGGTTATCTGTGCTCATTCATTTGAAAGAGTTGGGATGATTCAGACGAGACAGCTCATCATCTTATGGTGTACTTGCACCTTTCTATTCACTTTATTATTGGACACTCGTACTTTTCCTTTTTCATGTCTGCCTACTCTTAATCATCCTGACCTTTTGCACTACATGAAATTTTTTTCCTTTTGGGATCCCAATCTGAGAATGACTCAGCCTATACATGCGGCAGTTATGTTCGTTTGAAATGCTTTTTATCAGGACATGCATCCTTCCCTCCATGTCATCCCATACCTATTTATGTCGGCTATCTCTTTAGTGTGCATCGTTTATTATTTCCAAGATTTAGCTCTCGGGTTGATGTAAGCACCCACAATGACTACCAATACACTGCTCATTTAAATTAAATTGAACCACCTCTCATGCCCGAGTAGATGTTATATTAATGTGGTAAATGGTAAACGTGCCTATAAAATGAAATGGTAATTTTGATTGTGGTTAATTATATTGGATCAAGGAACCCTTGTGATTTAATTATATATATGTTGCTTAGTTTTAATGTCAACTATCTGAAGGTTCAAGTCTTCTCTCTCTATATATAGAGAGAGATAACTACTACATAGGTTGGGACTTAAAATTTGTTTAATTGGATCTTGAAGAATGTTTTGAAGCCGATTTATAATCTACAAGCTCTCATTCTCACTTTCGTCATGCGAAATTTAAAGTGAAAACTGGAAAAGTTTGATGAATATTAAGTTATTTTTATCCCAGTAAGTATGTTTATAAGCTTGTTGTTTTCCTTAGTTTAGATTTAATAAATTGATGATATTAGTCATAAATGAACTTTGTTAATGATATACATCTTCATGATTTTAATTTTAACCATAAGAAGAGGTTACTTCTTTAATTGGAGCAAAATGACTTTTCTAAGGTAAATCATAATGAGATTCTTTAAGGTAAGTATTTTATGCTCATTTTCATAGTTTAACGTTTTCTTTATGATTTTCGTTTGAACCTTGTTTTTAGTATTTGCTGATCTAAGCTATGTTTTTGCAAGTTTTCAAGAATTTCCTTGAAAAGCTAACACCCCTACTTGCAAAGATTTGGAATTCACTCATCTTGTTTCACTTGCTTTTGAGTTAGGCAAAGAAATTATGATGTTGATCAACTTGCAAGTAAGCTAGATTAGGGAGTCTCTGAACCTATATTTTTCTTTCATTTTAAATCACCATAGGCCTCATATTTATTAGATAATCTTTAAGATAATTCCATGGAGGATTAATATTAAAACATAGAAATTTTCAAGATGAGGTACATATTATTTAACTTCACCTTCTGGCATGACTGCTATCAAAATTTAGAATCTTTATTTGATAAAAAACCTAATTACCTACAACTTTGTGAGACAATTTAATAATATATCAACTAAAGTAAGTCACACATACCTTCCTCATATTTGCTATTTAGTTGAGACAAATTTTCATGAGTGGTATTGTTGTAGTTTTCTTTCAATTATAACTTTTTCATTTGCCATTTGTTTTAGGTTTAGATTTTTTTCTTCATTTGCATTCTTTGTAAGGTTTACTTTCACTTTAGATTGGGTTTGATTTTGTGATATTTCCAAAATCTATATGGGGGAAATTTTCTCACCCAGTATCAGTTGGTATACATGGGAAAATATTTACTCTACCTCCTCAATATGATTTCATTTATCTAAAGGTCATTTTTATCAAATTTTCACTTTCTCATACATCCATCATTAACTATGTGGAACATTAAGATTTGATTCAAGTGGTATAAGTTCATCTTTATAAAGGAAGGAATTGTCTCTAGTCTTTTCTTTGAGTCCCACCCATACCCCTCTACTTTGGTAGATGAAGAGAAAACTAGTCAGGTCAAACTTAACTAGTATCACATCTATTTATTTAAATAGAAAAGCTCTTGTACCACCCCACTCTCTTCACCGAATTGCTAAAAGAAATTCTTTAGTAAATCTAATCAAAAGGGTGGCACATGATAGGGTTGAAAGAACACATGTATGGTAAGTGTACGCAAACTCGCTGGGTACTACACATGCTCACTGGAAGTGGTTTAGTGCATACATGTTATCAAGACAAATTCATTGGGGTGCTAAACTAGAATTCTAGCAGCGAAGTGATGTTGGAAAAAAGAGGTAATTTGATATTTAATAGATGCATACAAATCTTTAAAAATAATTCTAGCTATCTTCACTACCCAATAGTGGAGAGAAAGCTTAAAATAATAAGTATTCCTTACATTGGATTCATTCTTTTAGATTGGGCATTTAAGTACTTTCATTTTTATGATATTATTTACCTTGATTCATCTTATGTGGGATCATTCAGAAATGGTGTAATGTACAAGAATATTTTCAAAACGTTTTATTTCAATCTTTGGTAAATTTATTCCTATTATCATAAACTATAGTTAATTACTTCATCCCCATGTGTCGCCAATTGTTGTGTCCACAATAAACCCATAATTTTTGCAAAATATTGTGGGGACGCTCCATGTAAATTTTGGTCAAATCATTTCTTCAATGCTTTAATTTCATTAATTTTGTGAGATTTTCACTTTTCCTAGATTTTTATTTTGATTACTTCATTGCGTGCATTTCTTCACCACCTTTCCAATGGTTCAAGTTTTGTGTTATTTAGACTTATGGTTTGGAAACTATCTTCAATCAAAGTTTGGTCAAATTTCACCCTCTCGCCTTTAAATATGTAAAAATGTATTTTACTATTATTGTATAAATTAAATTAAAAACCACCAGATTTAATAACTTTTCTATATATACACACAAAATATATATTATATAAAATAATATAAAATATATATTTTATGACATCATCTTGGAATCTCCACTGCCACGAGGCTTTTCCATTGCATACATTTGAATCCACATAGGCTTGCTGACGTTGGAATGGGAGGAGATGAAAGGGCTGAGTGAGAGGCTTTATAAAGGATTTATGCTATAAGAGTTATGCTTGGTTGTTTAAAACAAAAAAAATGGTCGGAGGAGATGGCCACTCTACACCACGTGGTCCCTCCTCAACCTTCCCTCCATATCATCTTAACCCATTATTCATACCTTAAAAACCAAATTTTTTAATATTATTATTATTTTTATTTAATTATAATATATATATATATATTATATATATATTTTTTTTAATTCTTAATCTTATTCTATTTTAAAATTTATATTAAATTTCATATATATATATAAATATATAATAATATATTAAAAACTAATCAAAAGTTGATTAAAACAAAACTTTATAATTAAATTCCCAAAACTAATACTTTTTCTAGCAAATATATATTATTGATGAATCAATGTTATAGTTGATATCTGGAGTTTTACTGAACAAAATGAGGCAAGTAAGAGATTGTTGGAAAGTTTGTTCTATGGAGAAATATTAGG
Source organism: Pinus taeda (assembly GCA_000404065.3). Taxonomy (NCBI): domain Eukaryota; kingdom Viridiplantae; phylum Streptophyta; class Pinopsida; order Pinales; family Pinaceae; genus Pinus; species Pinus taeda. The sequence goes on from APFE031419566.1 coordinate 100,573, forward strand.
AAGTGGTTGCATGACTAGATTTGGTCGTTAACTACTCTAAAAAATTAGTAGAGGATACAACTCTAAATTTGCAACAAAAATCAATTTTCTGAGTATGATTTGAGAATTTCATTTTCCCATAATATCTTATGCTTTCAAATTCATTTTATCAATTTTTCCATAAAAATCTCCATAGGGAGGAATGGAAAGCACATATCTCTTTTTATTTTATTTATTAATTTTAATTTTAAATTGGGAATTTGTTGTGACAATTTTGTTTTTCCAATTTGGTGTGTAGATTTAATTAGTTTTTAATAATATTTTTGATAGATTTTGCAGAGCTAGAGGATCAAGCCCAACATATTTGTAGCAATAGAATGGGAGAAACAAATAAGGAAAATGAATTTTAGCATGCCCAAAATTAGAGAACAAATAGTTTCCCTTTCAACCACTCTCATTTTTTGAAATAATTCTTCTAATCATAAGTATGGTTTAGAAAAAGAATAAGGGCTTCCGGATCCAGGACTGGTGGAGGACTAGCAAGGATTTTTGAATAGCATGTATAGCTCCAAGAGAAACACTACAGGAGAAACACTATTGTAATTCTATATAATTGCAAGGTCTTGATTGTCCTTTAGACCATTTGAGATGGAACACTCTTTGTTTCTATAACCAACAACAAACATTATTGTTCATTCTGGTCCTTAATAAAGAATTCATTTAGTTTTAGTTTTATATCTATTTATATGAGTATAATTTTTTTGTTCTCACACTATTGTTTGAATTTAAATAATTTATGCTCATTTAAATATTGTCAAGCTAACTTATAGGGTTAAATATAAATGAATTTGAGACTGAATGTTGTAGTTGAATAGACCTTTATTACATTAAGATTTTATCTATTATCAACTTAATTTAATGGGTGTCATGTGTTATTCATGTCATATTATTTGGACTGTTCCAGTACTGTGGTATGATCCTTTTGTTTAAATGCAACTTTTCCCATTTGAATTTAGAAATGCATACAAACTAATATCTGATCATTGTTTATCAAGTATTTGTTTGCATACATTTTCTTCAATGAATGATAGATCCTAGAATTATTTCCTTGGCCTATTATCTTTATCTTATTTTAGATTCAAGATAATCCTTTCCCCTTCTCCTTTTTCATGTTGCTCTCAATTAGAATAAAGATCTATATTTTCTCCTGATTGATTTAGATTAGTGTTATTTTATTGTTTTCATCCTAGATTAAGTTTGCATTTGCATTTAGATCATTTTTAGTAAAGTCTCCTTATGCAAGAGAAGACCATAGTGTGGCTTTGTTGAGCCCTTGTTTCAACTAACTAAAGAGATTATCTTCTTCAAGAGGTCGCAAGAAGATAAATCCTTCTCTTGTGTCTATTGATAATAACAAGTAACAAGATACATTAGTAGCTAGAAGGTTGTGTATATATTTTTGTACATATATATTAGTTTATGCTAGGTTAGCATTTAGTTTAGGTGTGTTTTAGGATAAGGGTAACTGGACCCATTTAACCAGTCCAAACCACCATCCCAAATGGAAAAGAGACTAATTTGAGGCTCTAATCAGGTGGTATCCCTAATTTTGATGAGTTCATTTTTGGCCATCAACAGGGCCTCAAATTTTTTGTAGAAGTTTAGGACCCAAAAAACTAGAGAAAAATTGTTAAGATGGAGAATTATGCTTTGATCTAGTGGCGTAGGTGGAAGTCCACCAATATATACTTGGATCAATCCTCCCCCATTAAGAAACAATCTATCCATTGTGTTGAGTTCCCCCAGCAGATGAGGAAACTTATGCTGAATTTGGCTCCTTATGAGCCACATTCCTTGCGAAAAAGCTTCATGGCTTTTACAACCGAGTAAAGTTGCATGTGCTGATGGCGAGTATCCTTTCTCGTAGTGTCAATGATATGCTCCAATATACTCATGATTGATATATGTGGAGGAAAATTTATTGGCTTCCTACGATGTGTCTAAAGGAAGTGGATAATATGGTCGAAGTAACTCCACATTAAACACTAGGAGCAACCCAAGGAATGGGGGAATACTCAATTCAAGAACATTGTCACCCACCACCATTGTAATTATGTACTACCCATATAATAGTGGTTTGAGATTATTATTAGGGACCATGAGGTGTTTTTTCTTTAAGTGTAACCACACCTTATCACCAACCTAAAACTTATGTGGCACCTTGTGTTGGTCATGTCGTTGCTTGTACTTGGCATTGGATTTCTATAGGATATCATGGACCTATTGTTGGAGGTGTTGGATTTGCTCAACAAATTTAGTTTCCCTCTCTACCTCGGTCTGAGCATGGGAAGACTCAGTGATTGATGATGCATTGGGAATAACTACATAAATTGGGCCCAATGGTTGGATCCCCAAGCACACCTAAAAAGGACTATGGATAATAAAGTTATGGAGGGATTTTTTATAGCTATGTTGAACATATGACATGTTTACATCCCATGTAAATGGGTGCTTAGACCTTTACATGTGCAAGATATGCACAATCATCCGCTTGACCACTTATGTTTGTCCATCTGAATGGGGATGAAATAATTAAAGAAATTTTGAACTCTAAAATGGGCCTCCTAAGGAATATTATAAAATAATAGTGGAAATAATAAAATAACATTAGATTACCTCATCAATTTTTGGAGGGAAAAAAGAAAAGATGGTTGGCATTACGGTGTGCATGGTTCCATCTAGCTGATGTTGCCATTGGTTTCAACCATATGGATCCTAGCTAATGTGTTACTGTCATTCCTGGTAGTATGATTATGGTTGGTTATGTTGACATTGAGATGGTTATGTTGGAATTCATGTCAACCTTATGATGTCACACTCATAGTGGTCAGATGATGGCATTGATGTCAACATTGTGATGCCCTAGATGCACATATTGATAGGATTGACGTATCTTTATGGTAGTACGGAGGTCATGGAAGTGTTGCCTTGTGTGGAATTATTTTTACATGATTAGAGGAATTTTTGGTGCTACTACAGGTAGAGGTTTTCTCTATAGGCATTGGAGATGGTTTCTCGAGTGATCTACGTTGCTGAGGTGAAAATTAGTTGAGTTGGCAACTAGGTCTTCATGCTTATTCTCATGGAAATGACTTGTGGTAGTGAAGGTCTAGGCTCATGATGATGATGATGATGATGTGGAGGTGTTATAGGCATGTTCAATGGTGTTGCAATTTTTGTAGATTCCAAAGGTGAGTAGAGGATTTATTGGTGGTCTTCCCAACCCTTGTTTGTTGGATTCTAGGTCATTTGGAATTTGCACTTGGGAGACATGTTTGCCCTATTTGCAAATATATCACAAGACTTGGAATAGGTTTGGAGGTCAGTTTAGATGTTGGAGAAGGTGATCCAACAAGTGGCAGAGGTTCTGAACTGAAGGCCCATTGATTTTCCTTATGCTTTGCCCTAGTCGCTCCAATGCAAACTTATGCATGCACATTAAGGGCTTTAGTCGTTGGGAAAGGCTTATCCATGCGATTGTAGTCGAGATCGACTAGTGTTGTGCCTACGATTATGGCCTAAAATGAGTTTTTCTTTGCATTCATCATGCAAATCGGATGAAATTTGGCATGGAAAATCCTAGAGACTTCTATATTAATTTTTAATGGTCTGAAATTGTTTAGAAATGTCCTAAAGTGATGTGAACACCTTTAGTGCACAAGTAGTGGTGATAGTGATTGAGTTTTTCAAATTTGTGCACTCTTAATCCAATGCCTAAGGTGAATTTTTCCTAGCACATTTTATAAACATCATTTTGGAGCTAAGTATTGCTTCCAAACATTCTAAAAAAGGTGTTGAGTAGTTTTCTAAGTAATTGTAGTTTTCTTGTAACTATTTGTTAGTATTTACTTTTTAGGAAATTAGTTGACCACTACTAGGAATGAATCATTATGGTGTTTGGCATAAAAATATCTAGTCAATAAATCCATACAAACTTATTTATGTGGTTGATTTGAAATAGGAAAGGTGTATACAAACCATCTTACCAGTTTGGTGGCTTGGGGATGGCACAAATAACATGACTTGATATAGCAATAAACATCCAACTTGAGTGAATCCTTTTAGAAATAGTTCTACGATGTCATAGGAGTCTTTGATATTGTAAATTTACCTACTATTTTGTTTTATTGTTCATGCTAAAAATCTTTTGTCAACACTTATCTAGAGGTACACAAACTTGTCCTATATTTCAAAGAAAGTTGTCATTAAAGTGGTAGTGGATGTCATTCAACTAACATATCTAGAGTTGTCGATAACTGAGGAGAAATCAATTTTATGTTCTTTCAACTAAGGCCAAGTAATGATTTCATATCCATGCATAATTAACATTGTGAGAATGAAGATTATTGGTTGTTTACTAGGGTAATCAATTTGTGCATTGGCTTTGTCTTTCCAATGCTTAATTACCAACTAAAATGGTTGTAGGTAACTAATTCACTCGATTTATCATTTATTTTATAAATTAGACTATGGAGTGAATTGTAGATGTTTTTGGTTTTTATGCATGACCATTTATTATCCTTGAAAGTAATTTCTCCATTGTTTAAGTTATTAAACAATGGAATACAATTTTATTGCATAAGTCAAGTACTTATGAACAATATCACTAAACATGTTTTGAAAATAATTGTTTGAATGCACTATAATGAAGATTGCCATGACATTCATTTTACCAATATGATAAACATAAATACGTGATCTACAATAAGCTCCTTTTTTCGCTCTATTACCCTTAGTTTGTTGGAAATAATACTAAGGGGATGGGGGCGGGGACGGGGGTGGGGGTGAATTGGTATTAGCAAATCAATAACTTTTTCATTTCCATAATCAGATTCATATATGCTACTTCAGTGAATGGAACTTGTGTGTACACGCAACTATATTTAAGGCAACTAGCGTATATCCAACAAACTTATGATTCAGTTAATTCATCATATGCTGATCTTTAATCAGTGCATCAGAACTTCATTAACCATATAAATAGTAACTAGGTGCAGTAAAAATAGAACAGACCATCACAAATAAGAAATACACATGAACACAAAGATTTAAGGTGGAAACCCAATGCAGGACAAAAACCACCTGCTGTTGTCTTCTTTTAATATAAGAAAAACCTGTTTACAATCTTGTACTAGTGCAGACTCATACCAGTACATAGGCACCCACCTGGAGAAGGCTACAACCTCCTCTCATTCTCCAGCTTCTACTGGAAGGGAGCTACAACCCCCCTAGCTCTTGTACTAGCCGATCTGTATAGTAGTATGTAGGCATTAGCCTATTGAAGGCTCCAACCTTCACTTGTTTTCCAGCTACTACTAGAAGCGAGCTCGAACCCCCTGGCTCTTGTACTAGCGACTATGTTTACCAATATGTAGGCACTGGCCTACATAAGGCTATGACCTTCTCTCTTCCTCCAGGGACCACGTTTCATAAATTTCCATACTGGATACACCTGGAATACAACACCACAATCTGAAGGCCACGTTTCATCCAATTTTCATATTAGACCCATCAACAACAATGAAGCTCAAATCAATCACCACTACAATACAACCATTGCATTAACCAATCATTAAATACTCAATAATCAATCCCTAAATCACCCAGCAACTGAATCACTGAAGCCTGTCATCAAAACACAGTCACCAGAACACAGAGCAGAACCCAGAACTCTGCAGCAACCACTAGAACCAACTCCAAATTCAGATATCATATTTCATAATGTATACGCTACTCTGATGAGCCGAACCAATGTGTATACGCACTTTTACCAAAGCAAACCCGCGTATAGATCTGCAAATACTAACTTAAAAACTTCATATCTATTTCAGAATTCAGTCATACCCATATCATAACATTTGCAGAATAAAACATATGTCAATATTTAGATCTAGATTATCCATGATCAAACCACATAATGATAACACATTCCAAGCCTTAAGATCCCGATCCATCATCGATCATCATCCGCATAGGTGCATCCTTAGTTTAGATCAAGCAAAGCATTACAAACCCATAACCTGCATACTAGATCTCACACTTCATCAAATATTCAATACTTGCACTCTCTTGGCCTAATGATCTTCTCCTACTTATATAGTTTTAGGCCTTTCTCAATACCATGGACCAAAACCACTTAGGACCAATACCTTGGACCAAATACCTAGGGTCAATACCTCGGACCAGATTCCTTGGACTAATACCATGGATCAAAATACCATGGACCAAATACCTTGGACCAAAACTTAGTTTTCCAAGATATACACACTTTTCCTTCTTTGAAAATACGTGTGTATGTTATACGCTCCTTTTGGTCTGTTACCCTGCGTGTATACGCTCCTTTGTCAAGGTGAACTTGTGTATACCCCTCTTTATTCATTCTTTGTAGTCTGATCATTAATTCTTTGCTATTGACCTACTGCACTATGATCTGTCATCTGAGTGAGTTGCCATCAAGGACAACACCTGTATCATAATGCCAACAATCTCCCCCTTTGGACTTGATGGCAACAACAACACCAAGTCACTCTCCCCCTTTGACATCAAGGGCAAAAGGTGGACCAAGATATTCTCTCCCTTTGACATACATTATGCTATTCATGCTCCCCTTGAGTACATATTGAATTCTCTGATCGAACTCCTCCTTTGTACATGCTAAGATGTACTAAACATCCTTGCTCCCCCTAAGCACATGCAAAGTCTGCAAAAATATTTTTCAAAAGAATAGCATGACTCTACAACTCAACTAAGTGAGTATGACCTTCCTATCACCAATGACTCATACATACATCAATCTCCCAACCATGTTGGGATACACCATTTTTTACTCATCCACCCAAGAAAGTGGGGATATACCAAATGTTTATAAATGATTGAAATAGAAATTATTATATCATCCTTCCCATGCAAAGTGGGGTTACAATTTATGTCTTTGCATGACCTTTACATCAAATGATATACATGACTTTTATAACAAAGACCAGCAATCTAAACAAGACCATGATAGTCATCAGCAACTGTCATACACCATATATGATCTACACCATAAGCATCTGCCAACATCATCCAGACCTGTAACCTACAATACCATTCTCTTGGCCAACCAACAATAATATGCCACTTAAGTGATCATCCATGAATCTGACCTTAATATCAACAATGTGACCCAAAGTATCATCTGAGATAGCAATATGTATCATTTAGCCACATAATCATCATCACCAAAGAATTCTAACCATAATGCCAACAATGCATTAATCGCAGCATATGCTCCCCTTGAACCTGTTCCATCTGTTCACTATCAGATCTGATCATGCATATATCAACAAGAAGTATCAACGCAGCATCATCAATCACATATACATCAAGTTAACTTGTAAGGATCAAAAGCACTTCTAAATAACATCTTATGAGTACCAACACATTTCCACGCATCATCGGCAAATTGTAACCATCATAAAATAGAGCAAATAATTGACTAAACCATTTTAGACCCTTTTTCTTGAATCTCTCCCACTGCTTTTCCTCAAACCAACATATATGTGACTGTGTAGCTTCGAACTCACGTATATACGTGGCTTGTCTTCATGAAACTTGCGTATGAGATTTAGAACACTGAACTTTCACACTTTCAGCTCCCTTTGAGTCTATCATGTCTGTACACTGTGCCATGCCACATTTTTCTGACGGTACTTCCTTCTTCTTCCATATCTTTGACTGTGATGATGTTTTCTCCTTTTGGTATGGTGCCCAAAATCTTCTCCTACATTCCTTCGCTATATGTCCAAGCTTGTTACATGCATAACATCTTACATGTTTCATATCCCTTCTATAGCAGTCAATGCCTTTGTGACCAAACATATTGCAAGAAAAACAATATCCCTTAAAGTACTTGGATTGTGATGATATTTCTGTGTGACGATATTGAACCATTCTACTTCTACATCTAGCTACAACATGTCCAAAATTATGACATATGAAACATTCAAAATTATTCATTGTAGGAAATAACCATCTATCACTTCCACAGTTAGGAGTAAAATATTTTCTTTGAAGACTTTCTTTCCTTGGTTGTTGATGGGATTGACCTCTCATCTCCTTGTTGAGCATTTTAGGTTTTGCATTAGAGTTCCTTGCCTCACCCTATGAGCTAGATTCACCTTCAACAGATTCATAAAAACCAAGACCAGTTTTGATAGCAGGAGATCTTTGACTACTAAGAATATCATCCAAAATCTTAGTATTGTCTTGAAATCGTAACAGTTTATCTTTTTATTCTAATTTACTTTCTAAGATATTTACCTCAACCTGATGTTGTTCTTCCTTTTCCAGATGTTTCTTCTTCAAGATTTCTTCAGCCTTTCTTCCTTCTTCCACTTGTTGCCTTAATTTGAGAATCTCATTTTCTTGTTCTTTATCTGCTTGACGTAGTTCTTCATTCTGCTTATTTTTTAATGATATCACTTCATCCTGCAGCATTTGATGTACTTTGAAGGCACACTCCAGCTGAGCTTTTAATCTAGTAACTTCTTCTTTGAGGGCACACTCCCTTTTGTTAAATAGATCTTGTTGATCTATGATTTTATCTAATGCTTCATTTGCTTGTTCATCTTGAGGTGATTTGGAATCTGAATACTTGCTTCCACCTAATGGCCAATTGTCTTTCCTACTGTCATTGTTCCTTTGAGCTATCTTATTCTTCTGAGGCGCTTTCTTCTTTAGATTTTTTCCCATTGTTCTACGCATCTCCTTCAAGTGATCAAGCTTCTACCAAAGGACTTGCTCTAATACCAATTGTTGGAAATAATACTGAGAGGTGGGGTGTGAATCAGTATTAGCAAATCAATGACTTTTCCATTTCCATAATTAGATTCATATACGCTACTTCAGTGAAGGGAACTTGCGTGTACACGCAACTATATTTAAGGCAACTAGCGTATATCCAACAAACTTATGATTCAGTTAATTCATCATATGTTGATATTTAATTAGTGAATCAGAACTTCATTAACCATATAAATAGTAACCAGGTGTATTAAAAATAGAACAGACCATCACACATAAGAAACACACATGAACACTAAGATTTAAGGTGGAAAACCAATGTGGGACAAAAAACACTTGCTATTGTCTTCTTTTAATATAAGAAAAACCTGTTTACAATCTTGTATTGGCACAGACTCATACCAGTACGCAGGCACCCACTTGTAGAAGGCTATGACCTTCTCTCGTTCTCCAGCTTCTATTGGAAGGGAGCTACAACCCCCTAGCTCTTGTACTAGCCAATCTGTTTACTAGTATGTAGGCGCTAACCTACTGAAGGCTCCAACTTTCACTAGTTTTCCAGCTACTACTGGAAGGGAGCTCCAACCCCCTAGCTCTGTACTGGCCGATATGTTTACCAGTATGTAGGTGCCAACCTATAGAAGGATACGACCTTCTCTCTTCCTCCAGGGACCACGTTTCATAAATTTTCATACTAGATACACTTGGAACACAACACCACAATCTGAAGGCAACGTTTCATCCAATTTTCATATTGGACCCATCAACAACATTGAAGCTCAAATCAATCACCACTGCAATACAACCATTGCCTTAACCAATCATTGAATACTCAATCATCAATCCTTGAATCACCCAATAACTGAATCACTAAACCCTGTCATCAAAACACAGTCACCAAAACACAGAGCAGAACCAAGAACTCTGCAACAACCACTAGCACCAATTGCAAATTCAGATATCATATTTCATAATGTATATGCTACTCTGATGAGTCAAACCAACCTATATACATGCTTTTACCAAAGTGAACCCTCATACAGATCTGTAAATATTAACTTAAAAACTTCACAACTATTTCAGAATTCAATCATACCCAGATCATAACATTTGCGGAATAAAACATACGTCAGTATTCAGATCTAGATTATCCATTATCAAACCACATAATGATAATACATTCCAAGCCTTAAGATCTCGATCCATCATCCATCATCATCCACATAGGTGCATCCTTAGTTCAAATCAAACAAGGCATTACAAACCCATAACCTACATGCTGGATCTCACACTTCATCAGATATTCAATACTTGCACTCTCTTGGCCTAATGATCTTCTCCTCCTGATATAGTTTTAGGCCTTTCTCCATACCATGGACCAAAACCAATTAGGACCAATACCTTGGACCAGATACCTGGGGTCGATACCTCAAACCAAATTCCTTGGACTAATAACATGGATCAAAATACCATGGACCAAATACCTTGGACCAAAACTTAGTTTTCCAAGATATACGCGCTTTTCCTTCTATGAAAGTGTGTGTGTACGTTATATGGTCCTTTTGGTCTATTAACCTGCATGTATATGCTCCTTTGTCAAGGTGAACCTGCGTATACCTCTCTTTATTCATTCTTTGTATTCTGATCATTAATTCTTTGCTATTGACCTGCTGCACTATGATCTATCATCTTAGTGAGTTGCCATCAAGGACAACACCTATATCATAATGCCAATGTAGTTTTGCTTACCTTTACTCTTATAAGCCCATCTAACATATTGTTTCATTCTTTTTTTCATCATTTATGTACAAACACCGTGCTTGAGCTACAATGGTTAAAAATGAAGAATTTAAAGTTAATCATGTCCATCCTTCTATAGTTGTGTGTATTTATTTATTAAAAATAGTTAAAATGTTATGACTACAGAAACTCACATATTCTACAACTACTCCTTTCAGTAGCCACGTCACGATTTACTATATCTCTAGGAGCAATCTAGAAAAATTAAGAACTGAGTGATCTGTTGTGAAAAGTAAAGAGATGATTTTTCACCTACAGTCACAATCAGAAGACATCCACATTACTAGCAGGGATCAATCAAACAATCTCGTCTACAACTTAGACAACAGATAGAGTAACAACTCAGGTAGTGGAAAAATTTAGTTAATTACACTTGAAATCGATGAAAATCCTATGGATACAATATATAAGGAGATATTCAAGATATCATCATGAATCTCTCTTTATATCTTGTATTCATGAGATTTTAATCCACCACACAATGTAATTAAACTCAAAATTTTCTCTTGGATCATCAAACCCTCTTTTATCTCCATGTGCTCTAAAAGACTATTACATGTTCTTAAATATTAGTAATAAACTTTTGAGACAATTATATTCTTGATATTATAAATACATGTGCTCTTGTTGGAGAATATAAGTCATATGTATTAGATAATTTTTTTAGTTTAATATAGTCTATTTGTTTTATCCTTATGATGCACCTTCTTTGAGCTTTTCCATACTTTTTTATTTGCTCTGTGTTCTAATCAAGCAACATGTAAACCAACCAAGAGGGATCCTGATGAGGACAGACATTTCCATTTTTTTATTCACATAGTGAATTTATGTTTCATTTAGTTTTTATAGAAGAGAATAGGTGTATTTTAAAATAACATTCTTACAATTGTTGATTTACAACAACTACAACTCTATTTTCAAATAGTTTTGTTCTTCATGAAGATAGTTGGTTTTTAGTTAGTCTTAAATTGATTATTTAATTGAATACGAATACAAACCTTGTGTTATTCTCTTATGTAGAACTTTGAGTACCTTGGGGAACTTGTTTCAATTTCAAGAACAATTTCATAATAGGATAAAGAAACTCTATTAGATCACAAGGATAGAGCCTTGTGTCACTTGTTTAGGAAAGAAACTTGAGAAACATGTTGAAACTTGTCCCAATATTATTTTATTGTTAATGTTTCCATAGATTAAAATTTGGATCAGAAGAAAAAATCCTTTGTTGGAAGCAACATTAATACTAAGGATGGGGTTGAATTAGTATTAAGGCTAATTCTACAATTACTTCCAATTTACAAATTTACTTTTACTTGGCAACCATTCTTGTAAAAGACCAACAACATGTCATGTAAGATGCAATGTCAATCAACACATGAAAATATACAACCACATCATACACATTGTACACAAAGAGTTTAACATGGAAACCTTTCCAAGAGAAAAACCATAAAATCTTGTTTTCTTTATGATGTAGACCAAAAGATACCACTCTGGTTACATCAACTTTCATGAGCATCACTCACAGGAAGCACACAATCCTTTAATTTCCTTATTGGCACTCACAGTAGGAAGTACCAAATATCTTATGTGCTTAGCTAGAAACCACTAGGAGGAAGAACCAACTCCCTCTTTGCTGACACCTAAAAAACTTACAATAATCACCAACTCCTTTATTTTTGCAAGCACCCACTTGCAGGAGGCACCAACCCCCAAGTTGTATATCAAGCACCCATGTAGATGGAAGAATCAACTTCCTATTGCGTAGGAACCAACTTGTTATCCAAATGGAAATTACTATTTATTTCAATGGATATTACATAGCCTAATGCATAACCTCTATCTTCCCTCTCTCTAGTTTTCTATTTTGTTGTCATATACAACAGGCTCTATCAGTGTTCGACTCTTTTTTCTCCTCAGAGATACTCATAGAAACATACAACCCTCTCTTTTTCAACAATGCCCACAACAATTGGCTTGCTCATATAGTCTATATCCTAGTAGCACCCGACCTCCTTATCTTCACATATTGCTACAATCCCCCATTGTCTCACTTAGCTCACTAGTGTTTTGTTCATCTATGTTACAAATAGCTTGATGAAACCCATTTTTGTTTCACACTATCCAAGGAAGAACTCTAGCATGGATTTTTGTCTCATCCTTCATAGATTTCACAACTAAGTCATTTTAATGGGATTGGATTCATTTACTCAACTACACAACACAATATCCCACAATTTGGTACAGTTGCACACAACTCAAAGAGAGAATCATCAAATGCCTACAATGTTTGAGTAGGATTGCATTCAATCTTGCAAGGCTAGAAGGAGAGGAGATTCATTTAATTGTGTATGAATCAAATAGAGTATTATATACATATTTTAGGCTTATGGAATATATTCCATACTCCCTTCACTACTCATTAAGTGCCTCTATTAAATATGTAAGGTTCTAAGAACATATTCATTAAATTTTTCATTGGCACAAGAAGTATCTCAAAGTGGATCTCAATATTGTGAGCTCTGCTCGATGTGGAGGTTTCCCTACTGAGTTCACCAACTCCACCTACTCCAATGGATATTTTTACCTAGAATGTGCTACAGCCAAGGTTCACTGTTCTCTATATTTTAAAACTTAAATGATAAGTTTTAACTATGATGCACCCTTAAGATACACTACCTTAATTGTGAGTGATCGAACTCAGAACCATGCCCTTAGTTTGAAGGCATTTAACTTGACAATCCATGTTGTCCTCTATGCCCAAGCACCATGACCTAAATCTTATTGTGCTCATGCCCATGCCAATCTCTTTTGCCTTTAAGTCTTCATACCTAGGCATCATATGCCAAAGGGACCAAGACCAAGTACCTATCACGTAGCACTCACCTGTCTATTCCTTTGCAAGTCAAGTTCCCAGGGTGTGACTTTTCCATCAAGAGACATTCAAGGGATATTTCTCATTCACCAGTTCCTATCAACCACAACAATACAATGTTTTACTCCTTCACATATGACTCAAGGTGAGATCATGTGTACACTACTATTATATGCACCACCCCTCCTGAACTTTTACATTTAGCCATTTTTTTGCAATTTTCTCTACTAGGTTAAGACTTGGTTAATATGAGAAACTCTCCATAAACATGCCCCCCCCATATACACTTTCAAGAGAAGCCACATTAGTTGTTGATTTCATTGCTTCCACATTTTATCTGGATAAGGTAGAATTGACCACCTAAAAACTTGAAATTATCATGCCACGTGTCACTTTCCAAGCATGCCAAATCATCACTGTGTTGATGTGACTGCCACTTTAGCTTTCACACCATCCTAGCCATCATCAAGGACATGCCTTGCAAGACACCATCCAATGTTTCCTGCATGGACTTCTATATAGAGCTTGATAAGGAGGCATCTCGATTGACCTATGGTAATTTTTATTATAGGAAAATTCTAATAATGGTAAGTACCTTTCCCACTGAGTCTTATTATCCATGACGTACATATAAGCATGTATTCCATAACCTAATTTACTCTTTTGGTATAACTATTTGCTTCTAGATGATATGCAGTGCTCAAGTTGAACTGAGTTGTCAACACTGACTACAAACTTGTCCAAAATATAGATGTGAAGTAAAAGTATACATCATAAATTATCTTTGTGAGCAATCCTTGTAGCTTGATAACTTCATTTCTAAGCACTTGTTCCATGTCGGTGACATCATAAGTGTCTCTCATGGGGATGAAATGGGAACTTTTGGTCAATTTATCAACCAAAACCGATATGGCATTGTTCCTCTATGAAGTGAGTGGAAAAACCACAAGGAAATACATATAAATGACCTCCCATTTAGATATAAGGATGTCCTATGGTTTTTGGGGACCTGCTAGGTGGCGAATATCAACCTTCACTCATTGACATTCAACACAGTTGGAAACAAATTGAACTATGTCACACTCCATGCCTGTCTAATAGAAGAGTTGCTTCATGTTTGCATACATACTCTTCACGCAAGGATATGGATGGTAGAGTGCTCTATGTGAATCTTTGAGTATGGTTCTTTGTATACCCCCTTCCTTAGGGATGTACATTCTCCCTTGAAATCTCAATAGTTGAATTGGTTCAAGGACATAACCCTCAAGTTTTGGCTTTATCTGCTTCCCACTCTAGATTGCTTATGTAACCTTTAGATACCAACTATATTCAAAGAGTTTCTCCAACACACACTCCCTAAAATTGATCCTCAAGGGTACCAGGGACAAGGTATATGGCCTCCTGCTTGGTGAATCAGACACCACATTCTCCTTTCCCTTGATGTATGAAATCCCAAAGCCATACTTGTTGGCATTATGATGCATGTGTTGTCCTTGATGGAAACTCATGTGTAACAGAACAATTATATGGTAACTAGATGAATCCACAGGTCAGTTTAGAGGTGACAAAGTGATGGCATAGAATGATGGGACAAAGTTTTACATATTAGCTACAAAAGTTTGATAAAGGTGAATATTTGAAGATCTATACACAGTTTCTTCAAGGCCAATTCACATATACACGCAAGTATAAAGAAGAAAAATCGCATACATGATAGAGAACTAATTTAATAATACGAAGGGTCCTTATTGTGGTATTGACCCACAATATTGAGCACAGTAACAATTACTTGATCCCGTCCAAAATTACCACTGGCACTAGTGTACGTTTGACACATGGTATTGGATAAGGCTCTAACTATAAAAGGAGGTGAAGATCAAAGTGCTAATTGTGCATGTGAAAGGGTTTTTGATGAATACTTCAATCTCAAGTATATTTTCATTATAAGGGCCATAGTTGACACATAGATAAGAAATAATTATGCCCCAATGAATACAATGATGGATCGGGATCATGAGACCTGAAATGAATTTCCATTGTATGATCTGCTCATGGATTGACTAGATCTAAGTATTGACTCATGCTTATATCTCTGAATATTATGATCGAGGTCTTTCTGAAGTTTTGAAGAGCTACGCAATTTAAGGTAAAAAATTTCAAATTTGTATGTAGGTTGGTCTCGGTTAAAGCGCGTATACACGCGGGTTTGTTTCTTCAAATTCACGTACATAAAGGAAGGGTTTTTGTTCATAAATGATTGATCAACCTAATAGATGTTATTTTATCTCTGTTGTCTATCAATGATGTCCTCATGTTGATCTAGGTTGAGTGATAATGTCTGAAGTAGAACTGATTTAATGATGAAGTTGAATTTGGTTATGTGTTGATTGGATGAAAAGATTACTGATGCTGCTAACTATATGAGGGTTCTGTAAGCTAACAAAATATTTCAAAATAACTCTGGTCAACTCTGTGTCTGATTCAGAATTATAAGTTTTTAGTATATTGAGATCTATATGTAGGGTGCTGTACAGAAAAGCGCGTATAAACACGGTTTTACCTAAGTAAAGTAGTGTATAGTTCTTGGCATATGAATGATCATAGTTGCAGTTGATTCTGTGTGTTGATGGAGTATTCCGAGTTTAGTTCTATGTTCTGGTTACAATGATATCATTATTCAATTTGAATTAACTTGGTGTTTTCTTCATTTGATCTACAAGTTGTGATGTATTAAAGTGGGTGGATCCAGTGTGAAAATTTATGAAATGTGGTCCACGGATGTTTTTCTCCTCGGGGTTTACTCAATTGTTCTCTTACCTACACACCTTCGGAATCCATTCCTACATCAGGGGATCTCACTTCTACTGCTATGCCTATAGCAAGTTCTAAAAGTAGGATTTACTGTATATACCCTGTTATGTTGCAGCTCACCAATTTCAGAGTATCATTGTGGCAGTGGTCTAAATTCCTTTTTTCCCTTTTTGGGAACCTTCCTTACCATCTAGATTGGAGTTCCTGGTCGAACTTCTCAAGGTATGTATTTTCCCTGGCAATTTCCTACCTTTTATACAACCAACTCATGTTTCCTTTATTCATATATCTTATAATTATTACATAATAATTTTACTCCTTATTTTTCCTTTATGCAAGATTCCTACAGGAGGTCAAGGGTTTACTCCTTACGAAATATACCAAAACATTCTTTACTCTCAAGCTCTATTATATTCTCGCTATTATGCGCTATGGACATTTCCTAGGTTTCTTTTTGTTTATGAAAGACTTTCAAGCACAAGCCCCTGGGTTCCCTTCAATATGCAAGGTAATGTTCCTCCTTTCCTAGGTTTTCCTTTTCTTTTCTTATTCTAGTGTCCACCAATAATTAATTTTTCTAGTTCTCGTTGGTTTATTATTTGTCCGTAAGTATTTCCCTACTTGTCAGTTTCCAAATTCTTGATGGTTAACCTTCTTGTAAGACGATTTGGCACTGCTGATGATCTCCTCCATCCCTGAATGCCTCCAGGTCAGTTTCTCTATCCAACCAGAAGACGCAAAGTGTAAATCCTTGTAAAGGTTTCTACATAATCACTTCAAAATATTTGTAGAGTCCAGGGGTGTTAGAAGCATTGGAGAATTGGTATGACTTTCCCTTTCCAATGGTTTTGTTAACGACTTTGTTTTTTTTACTTTTGGGATGCATATTCACTTTCTGTATATAGATTAGCTTCATCTTTATGCTAAAGTATAGCGACCCAAGGGTTTTCATTCTACTTTTTTTAATCTGCGACTCTTATATTGATACTTCCGACTTATTACATTTAGTGCATTTTATTTCACCTTAGTTTATGGATATATTGAGACCGTTATAAAGATTTATCTCTGTAACTCACCGAATTATCATATTATGTTGCTTAATCTCAATTGTTCTCACACAATAGTGTAATATTTGAAGTTTTGGATTCATGAATTAGTATGCTTACTGTGCATTTCAATTGTCATTGTAGCTTTGCGACTTGTCTGAACTTTTCATGTAGTAGGATTATATTGAGGGGTGCTTTGATATAATGGTCCCCACTATATCCCCTCTAGGTTATATCTCCCTACAACATTGTTCTTTAAAATTATAGAAATATATTATTGTCTAGAGATTAGGTACATTTACTATGATCAACGCATTATTTCCAAGAAAGGTTCCATCAATTCATTTTCCAATATAGCTATATCTTCCTGAAATGCTGTATGCCATGTCTATTCCTTTATTAATTCAAACTTACATTTACCTCATTCTTAGTTACTCCTTAACTATACCCGAGCAACCTTTTCCAAGTTTCCTATGAAGTAATGCAATAATTCTTGTTTTCGACCTATTGTTCCTCCTTGAACCTTCTTCTAAAACTATAATTTCGGTCGAATAGAATTATACTTATCAGATTCCCTATCAACCATTCTAACCTAAGGAAAAATAGGATTGTCTCGTACATTCTAGCTTGTGGCCAATTTGTGCATCTCGTAAATAATTTCTCTATCATCTTCCTAGTGCAGTTAAAAATTTGAATAGATATGTTTATAAATATATAACGGAACCGACTTATGTAGATCCTTGTTTCTCCTAATGGTGTAATACAACTCGATTTTACATGCATGTTTCTTGTATTCAACATACTGAGGATAATTTTTTTAGTTATAATAGTTTAATTGAACATTTCTCATGGGAAAGAAATCACTAATCTAGGTACCTAATCTATACAAATTTCTCATCTTCCATTTCTACATTTGGTGTAACAAAACTTCTATACAAATACACTCTATATTAACAATATTGTACCGAATTGAGTTGTTTTCCCATCTTTCTTGTAGGAACTTTAAACAAAGTATACTTTCCTATAGTTAATATTGTATAGAATATCAATGTCCATTTAAAAAAAAAATGAGTATTGTCAACGAAACCCATAGCTTATGGTTGTCTCTCTTCCTAAGTTAGTAACATAACCCATTATGAATTTCCTTCCTAAAATAAAAATTCACAACGCCAAGGTAATTTCAGATTAGATTATGAAGCTCAACACAATAACTAATCACTTAGTCTCTATTATGCCCAAGTTAATAAAAGTTAAGATACTAATAACAATTCATCTATAGGTTAACCTTGCATTTGATTTCATCTATTAAAAAAAATTACAGGTATATTCAAGTAGTGAAGAGCTATTAACATAAGAGCAAATGAAACCCAAGAACACATAACAAAATTAATTCAAACCAGATTGACCAATAGGTAGTCACTTGGAAATCGAACATCACCACCCAACCAAGAACTAATTTCCTACAGTTCACCCTTGAGTTGAGACTGCTTGCCCAGGATTCAAAAATATTTGTTGATTCCCTCAACAAGTATTTAATACTTGAGTTTCATGATAACTTTTCCTCTTAGCGTTGTCCCACTTTTGTGGATATTCTTATCCGCTTGCCTAGGGTTCTTGTTATGAAACCAACTCACAAAAAGATAGAAAAGAGAGATCAACGCCTTAGAATTCAACCTCTTCGATGGGACAACCTCCTTCACATTACACAAATGAATAATTCTTGGATGATTCAAGTGACGAAACCCCCTTTCTATATATAGTAGTCTAAGAAGTCACAATATAAACCAACCGACCTAACAATAATAATATAAAGCCACAAAAATAACAATAGAGGGATTCTATAGGGCACAGTAATAACAATATTGGGGCAATAGGGGCACAACAATATTAATAAGGGGTATAACTACAGTAGTAATGGGGTAATCACTAGTTTTATAGGGACGTAACAAAGTTACTCCTAAGATGAGAATCTTTCAGTCAGTGTTGAGATCCACATCTAGGCCCAAAACTGAAGTTTCAATTTATGCAGGAGGATTAAATCCTAAGTAGTTGATAGACTAGATTAATGATATGGATAAACTCTTTGATTATGAAGAAACAGAGGATGAAAAGAAGGTAAAGTTTGTTATCACAAAGTTGAAAGGATATGCAGCACTTTGGTGAGATGGAGTGCAGGAAGAAAGAAGAAGACTTGGTAAACAACCAATTAAGAATTGGAACAAAATGGTGACAAAATTGAAAAGTAATTTTGTACTAGGTAACTATGAGCAAAAAGACCAACTTCCTTAGATCATATCTCCGCAAATATCACGTGAAAATCTCTGCAATTCTAACCCAAGGTTCATCGCGATTTCTTCTCAGATGGGTTTTTTTTGCGACTTCTGAAACGTCACAGAAAAAACGTTATAGCGAAAATGCCACGATGACCTGTTTGGAGCAGCGAAACCCTAGAATCCAAAGATCTGATACCAAATTTTATGAAACCAGCTCAAGAAAAGATAGAAAAGATAGATCAACACTATAAAATTCAGCTCTCGAGGGGGAAACCTCCTTACAGATTACATAAAGAACAATTCTTGGATGATTCAATATGACAAAACCTCCTTTCTATTATATAGGAGTCTAAGGAGTCACAATATAAACCAACCGACCTAACAATAATAATATAAAGCCACAAAAATAACAATAGAGGGATTCTATAGGGCACAGTAATAACAATATTGGGGCAATAGGGGCACAACAATATTAATAAGGGGTATAACTACAGTAGTAATGGGGTAATCACTAGTTTTATAGGGACGTAACAAAGTTACTCCTAAGATGAGAATCTTTCAGTCAGTGTTGAGATCCACATCTAGGCCCAAAACTGAAGTTTCAATTTATGCAGGAGGATTAAATCCTAAGTAGTTGATAGACTAGATTAATGATATGGATAAACTCTTTGATTATGAAGAAACAGAGGATGAAAAGAAGGTAAAGTTTGTTATCACAAAGTTGAAAGGATATGCAGCACTTTGGTGAGATGGAGTGCAGGAAGAAAGAAGAAGACTTGGTAAACAACCAATTAAGAATTGGAACAAAATGGTGACAAAATTGAAAAGTAATTTTGTACTAGGTAACTATGAGCAAACATTATTTAGACAGATTCAGATTCTAAGACAAAGGTCTATGACAGTAAAGGAATACACAGAGGAATTATACAAAGTGAGTATAAGAGCAAGACAAGTCCAAGATACATATGAGAAAGTTTCCAAATTTGTGAATGGTCTTCGAATGGACATTCAAGATGAGATAAGTGTATTGTCTCTTAAAACAGTGGAAGAGGCTTATCAGATGGTACTGAAAGTTGAAGAAAAACTCTTGAGGAAACAATCTTCTAAAAATAGAGGTACTTTTCGAGGAAGGGGAAGACAAGGTGGTAGAGGAAGATCTACAACACCTGTAGATGGAGCTAGTAGCAGCTCAAGTCAGCATACTCCCATAGGAGGTGATGCAAGTGACAGAGGGAGGTTTTCCAGAGGAATAGGAGGCAGAGGCAGAGAAAGAGAAGTTAAGTGTTACAGATTTAACAAGCTGGGACATTGAGCTTATGAGTGCCCAGAAAATATAGGAATACCTCATAGAAATACAATTATTGCATAGACTAAAGAGGAAGAAGCAATGGTGGCAGAAGAAGAAAATGTACCAGAGAGAGAAGAATCTTTGGTAGTTAACAAAATCTTGCTAAGGCCAGAAAAGGAAGTTGTTAAACCAACACAAAGGAAGAGCTTGTTTAGGACTATGTGCAAGGTTCAAGGGAAATGCTATCATATGATAATTGATAGTGGCAGCAATGGTAATTTGGTCTCTACAGAAGTGTTGGAGGAACTGAAGTTGAAGACAAAGAAACATCCAACACCTTACAAGGTATCATGGTTATAAAAGGGACATCAACTGTTAGTAAATGAACAATGTGAAGTAGACTTGCAGTTGGGCAAGTATAAAGATACAATTTTGTGTGATGTGATGCCTATGGATGTTTGTCATATATTGTTGGGTAGACCACAATAGTATGATAGAGGAGCTATGCATGATGGAAAGAAGAACACCTACAAATTTAGTGAAGATGGTGTCAATCATACATTGTTGCATAGAAGAAGAAGATACATCGAAGAAACCTAAAGCAAAGACCCTTTTGCTGAGTGGAAAGGAGTACTTACAACAGATGGAGGAAGATGTGGTAATTTTTGCATTGGTTTTTAAACCCAAAGTAATAATTACTTCCAAAAACATTTCTGATTTACCAAATGAGAATCAAGAGATGCTGGACAATTATTCTGATATCATTGTAGATGACTTGCCTAATGAGTTACCACCCACTAGAAAAATCAATCATCATATAGATTTTATTCCAGGAGCAAATCTACCAAATAAAGCAGCTTATAGGATGACTCCCAAAGAGAATGAAGAAGTCAGAAAATAGGTGCAGGAACTGTTAGATAAAGGACCGATTAGAGAACGTTTGAGACCTTGTACAGTACCAACAATGTTGAGGCCAAAGAAAGATGGAGGCTGGAGAATGTGTGCTGATTCAAGAGAAATCAATAAAATAACCATCAAGTACAGATTTCGTTTACCTAGAATTGAAAATTTGATGGATTTTCTGGGTGGAGCAAGATATTTTACAAAGCTAGATTTAAGGAGTGGGTATCATCAAATAAGGATTAGAGAAGGGGATGAAGGGAAAACTACTTTTAAAACAAATGAAGGGTTGTATGAATGGATGGTAATTCCTTTTGGGTTGACAAATGCACCTGGTACATTCAAAAGGCTTATGAATGAAGTTTTGAAGGAATTTATTGGTAAATTTGTAATAATATATCTCGATGATATATTAGTTTACAACAGGTCTAAGGAGGAACACATGAGACATTTGAATTATGTCCTACAAAGGTTTTAGCAAGAGAAGCTACTGATAAACTTTAAAAAGTGTTCATTCATGAAGGATAAATTGGTGTATTTGGGTTTTGTTGTTTCTGCTAATGGTTGAAAGATGGAGCTACAGAAGATCAAGGCAATCACATAGTGGCCTTCTCCAAAAAGTGTTTTTGAGGTAAGACATTTTCATGGTCTTTTTAGTTTTTATAGAAAATTCATAAGGAAATTTAGTAAGGTCAATGCTTCTATTATAGACACTATAATGAAAGATAGACAATTGTTTAAGTGGACTACTCAAGCAGAAAGGAACTTTCAGTTGTTGAAAAGAAAGATCACTAAAAAACCTATTTTGATTTTGCCTTATTTTAATAAAACTTTCTAAGTGAAATGTGATGCCAGTTGAGAAGCCATTGGAGGTGTTTTAAGTCAAGAGGACAGACCTGTAGCTTGTTTCAGTGAGAAACTGAATGAGCCAAAGAAGAAGTACTCTTCTTATGATAAAGAGTTTTATGTAGTTGTGTATTCATTGAAGAGGTCGAGACATTACTTGATGTCTAAATATTTTATACTTTATTCAGATGACCATGCATTTCAGTACATCAGTACATTATGCAATAGCCAAAGCTTAACCATAAACATGCCAAATTGGTAGAGTTTCATCAAGGTTTAAATTTTGTCTTGAAGCATATAAATGGACAATCAAATAAAGTAGCAGATGCCTTAAGTAGAAGAATCATACTACTTCAATAAAGTCAAATTCAAGTGTTGGGTTTTGATTTTCTTAATGAATTGTATGAAAAAAACTTAGATGTTAAAGAGGCATTTGAAGCTTCTAAAAATCCTATTTTATTAGACAAAAGTAACTGGCTTGATTATTCCTTGCAAGGTGGCTTGTTGTTTAAAAGAAATCAGCTGTGCATACCAAATTGTTCTATGAGAGAAAATTTAATCAAGGAGAAACATAGTGGTGGACTTGCAGGACATTCTGGTGTAGATAAGACTTATGAGCAGCTGAACAGGTTTTATTTATGGCCGAAGATGAGGATTGAAGTGGAAAAGTATGTGAAGAATTGTAAATTTTTTCAATATGCAAAAGGAAGAAGCCAAAACACAAGGTTGTATGTTTCATTACCTATTCCAGGTAGACCTTGGGATATGGTAAGCATGGATTTTGTTTTGGGCTTGCCAAAGACTCAAAGAGGAAATGATTCAATTTACATTGTAGTTGATAGATTTTAAAAAATGGCACATTTTATTCCATGTTATAAAACCAACGATGCTACTCACATCGCTAATCTGTTTTTTAAAGAGAGTAAGAATGCATCGGTTACCTAAGAGTATCGTTTCAGATAGAGACTAAAAATTTGTTGGACATTTTTTTAGGACATTGTGGAAGAAGCTTGGATCTAAACTGATTTTTAGTTCTACCTATCATCCTCTGACGGATGGACAGACTAAAGTTGTAAAGAGAAGCTTGGGTAATCTTCTAAGAAGTCTTACAGGTGAACAACCAAAACAATGGGATCAAGTATTGGCACAGGTTGAATATGCATATAATGACTCTCCTAATAGAAGTACAGGGAAAATTCCATTCCACATAGTTTATGGAATGCATCCAAGGGGAGTGTCTCAATTATAAATCTGGGAAAAGCTGAGGTGAGAAGTGCTAGAGGGGTAGAATTTTCTTCAGAAATGCAAGAAATACATGAACAGGTAAAACAACAGTTACCGAATAGAAATATAAAGTACAAAAGCAAAGGAGAAACGAGAAGGAGAGAAGTTAATTTTCAAGTTGGAGATTTGGTTCTAGCACACTTGAGAAAAGAAAGATTTCCAAAAAGAGAGTATAACAAGTTAATGTTCAAGAAAATTGGACCATGCATAGTATTGAGAAACTTTTCTGCAAATGCATATGAAATTGAATTACCCTATGATATTGGAATATCTTCAATTTTCAATGTTGTTGATTTGTATAGGTATGAAGGTGAAAATTTAGATGACACGGCAGAAGACTAAGAGAAACAAGAAATCGATTAGGTAAAATAGTTATCTACATCAAAGGAATTATAGCCAGAGAGGATCTTGGACAAGAAATCATTGAAGAATACAAAGAGACAAGAGTATTTTTAGTATTTGGTCTAGTGGAAAGATCAGCCAATTGCTAAGGCTACCTGGGTAATAGACGCTACACTACAGAAATTGGGCCATTTTGTAGAAGAGCTCATGGGCAAGAGCCCATGAAGAATTTTTTCCTTAGGAGTCTAATATAGGAACATGAGGCTTAAAGACAAAAGACTTCATATTATTCCAAAAATCCAAAAAAAAGTTACAATTAAAGGATTGGGGTCCTTAGTTGCCAATTTTCAAAGATTTCTAGATAGTATTTAGACAAGAATCTAAGGTATAGATTATCATGTAATAAATTCAAGTAGTTAAATGTAGTGGAGATTTTTGAGGAGAATATTATGCAGATTAGATAGGATTAGTTAGTTCGGTCCTTTGATTTACGATTTGGTTGTTAATTGAAACAATACTTATCTAACTTTTGAATCATAACAAGGGGATTTTGACTGATTCGCCCTGTTTTGCCATACATAAGATTTAGTTGCAAAAAATATCTCTCTGTATCTTTTTGTGTATATTTGGTCAATCCCAGAGTTGTTGCATCCCTCTGTAATATCACTGTGTTTTTTTGAATTTCTTATTTAATTCTAAAATGTTTGATTATTGTGTAATCTAGTTTAATCTCTTTCACATGTATTATGAACTGCGGAGTTTGAAGGTATACAGTTTTCATGATTGTGGTTGAAGGACTGCATTCATCTTAAGTAGTTGATCTTAATTTCAACGCCTTGCGATCAGTCGAAAACGGGGTTAGCCTAGTGTTAATTCGTTGTTTATGAGAAGTCTCTACAAGTCGAAGGATCTAGTGGAATCACTATCTCACGGTTATCAACTAAAGAATTGGGTGGATGTTAACTCATGAACCGGACCCGACATCAAATATATTATAGTCTATAAAGTCCATCGGGTTCATCCTAAGGAATTAAGAGCGTAGGAAAACTCGGACCGAAACTTCTATAGGCCGAGTGTTTATAAACATCATCGGGCCCATGTGGTCGGTTGAAGCCCGCGCAGATTGTCGAGCGATGAGACAATGACCGTTGGATCGCTAAGGTTACCGACCATTCAATCAACCTCACATTGGTTTAGTCAAAAGTGAAACTTGCCTAATAACCTGGTGATTACAATTTTGTGATGTTTTAATAGATTTATAAGGCTCATCCTGTTGGGGGAATTTTAAGCAGTTTCGCTAGGTTAGTGGAATAGATAACTTTAAAGATAGATGAGTAATATTCCATGGGAAAGTGAAGAAGGCGTCCAACCTAAATTAGAAGATATTGTGTCTGGTTTTGAACGTTTGTCAATCACGCCTACACCCTAGCCACCACTTCATCTCCTAGGGTTAGGGTTTCACACTTCTTCTTTATGAAGAAAGCATGTAGCCATTACATATCTTCTCAACCGACATGACAATGCAACCGCAAAAATGCCTTCGACAGGTTTCCTTGATTTTGGTTTGAGATAGCCAAAATTTTTCAATGGTATCCTAGAACCTTTTATTTTTCCCTGGTTATTGATTACGATCGAAATAGATCGTACTACTTTTCTCAATGAACCTTGTGAACCCCTTAATTTGACACCCTTTAATGAAACCCATAGACCTATTAATTTGACCATGGGCATGACCTCGGCAAGCTATAGTGCTATATATATGTTTCTATAATTAGTGAGGAATTACAAAAGTTGGATCCGCTTATATTCATTGTGCTTATTTTATGTTTCCACTTTCCCATTATGAAGTGTCATTTGGATTTTCAATTGCAAGGGACTAATGGACGATCATTTGCAAAGATGTATAGGGTTATACTCCATAGTATTGTGGTATGTTGTGATGATGTTAGGTTAATATGGAGGATTTAAGTCTCACAAAATATTAGTTTTAACAATAGCTAAAAATATTTTAGATCAAGTTTTAACAATAATTTAGTTATGTAAGTTTTTTAATAAAATTAATTAATTAAAAAAAGTGACTTGAATATGGTTTATGGCTTAAGCTATGGTATTCGTCTATGGTATTATAACAAAACCTATTTATAAGTCAGAAATAGAATGAATTTTCTTGATTAAGAATCTTTTAACATGTTATATATATGTAAGTTATGATTTAGTTAATTTTTATGATAAGTTTTTAGGTTATTAATGTGAAATGTATCATGAGGTAAGTGTTTTGATGGTTATTAGTGTTTCTAGTCATTTAATTTATATGGTGATTCTAGTTATTGTTATCGGTAAATAAAAACTATGTAATCAAATACAAAATTTAAAAAATAAATACTCTATAGTTAAATAAATTTTATAAATATTTAAAAATGAAAATACAAATACAATGTAATTACTCCAATATTCATGTCTATTTTGGAATAGGGCATACATAATTTTAATCTAATTATTAATAGTTATTAACTGGATGGTATATATTTAACCTTCATGGAGTAGTTAAAACTATTCATACTAGTATATACAAATCAAAGATTAAGATTGATCTCCAAAGTAGTTTCAGTCCTTTTGTCTTTTAATTCAATTTAACTTAAAAAAAAAAAAATGTGAACAAGTGTCATTTCAAGTGATC
>APFE031419570.1:0-16415 GCA_000404065.3 Pinus taeda
CTAGTTATTTTCAGGACAAAAGGAGATCAAAAGGATCCTCGCGGACATAAGGTACAACTTGGATGACATAATCTCTAGACTAAATTGGGTGGAATGCTTCGTGGTGTCTAACTCTAATTCTAGCTTTGATTCACAGCCTCGTACTACAATTGTCATCAATGCACCAACAAAAGAAATACCTCAAGGCAACTCTAATGTAACTTCTCTAGTTATTGTCTTAGACTGGTAGTTCTGCATGGCACTTGGTTTCTTTTTGGTCAAATGTTTTGTTTATTTCTATTATGTAGTCATGATGAGTTATATGGCTTATTAGACTATATGTTCACATGGTTTTCTTTTGTCAAGCCTAGCAAATCCAAGGCATGGAATTCTCAATGAGCTAATTAATTAGTATGTTACCCAACATATCTTGTATTCTTTTTTGGCTAAATGTAAAACTATGAAAACAAGTTATAGTCAGTCTATTAATTTATAAATTCTCACACAATTTTTTGAAACATGAAAACTATAAATATAAAATCAATTTTATTGTAATATAAAAAACTCCATATATCTTATTAAAAAACACAAAAATGTAAACCATACATCTAATAAACATTATTGAACATCATAATTTTTCTTTATAAAAAATTAATTGAACATCACAAAAATGTGGTTGTAATTTTTTAAATAACAAACCCAATTTTGTCTCATATCATACCTACTTTAAATTTCATATCAAATTTTTTACCATTTTTGGTCAGCATCCCAACAATTTGCTATACCAAATCCCACCATATCTTTTTAGTAACAATAGTGATCATAGCCAACCTTAAAAACTTTACTTATTATATATTCTTACTTTAATTAAATAATATTAAGAATATTATGATTCACTAATATATAATAGAGATATTTAATTTAAAACCTTCCTTTTTATTTTAATTTTTAATAAATTTATTTAAAGAATATATGAATCCATTTAATTAATAATTTTAAATATTTAGTGGTCTTTATTCGTGGTTTCCCAAAAATCGTAAAAATATTATGATTCACGTAATTAATATAAAATAGATATATTTAATTTTAAACTTTACATCTTATGATTTCTTTTTCAATAAACATATTTAAAACATATGATCACTTAATTAATAGATAATTTAGTCCTCTTCACTCATGGTTTTTCACAAGTAAGATAGTTTATATATAATATATATAGATATAATTAAAATATTAATAAAAAGTTGCATAATATTTTTAAATAGAATTAATTTTATAATTAATAAATTGTAAGTTATATGTTCACTTCTATTATATATTGAATGTTAGTTAATTGATCTTTATGAATTCAAGGAAAGCCATTATATCTAAAATAACTTATTGGTGATTTGTAAGGGGGTAGACTTTCATATATATCTAATATCTTTAGGTTTTGAGTTGTTCACATATTTCTTTGAGTACTCGGAAGACAATCTCTTAACCAATTAAAAACAATTTTAGATTTTTCCTTAAAGCAAATTTTAATTGTTTTACAATTTTACCTTTTTTTTAGAAATCTAACATGAGATCAATAGTTTTCTTTACTTAAAAAACATTTCTCAATATATATATCAATTTAGAGCCTTGAAAAACCCTTAAAATAACTTACTCTATACAAATTTAACCAACTCAATTCTACTATTCCAATCAATTTTAATTAATTTTAAACAAAATAATTAAAAAATATATGAAAATACCTAATATTATAAAGCAGTTGTCTTTAGTGAGACTCTTTGGAGGCTCTTCTGGTGGTTTTTCCGCTCAAATTTCTCTAAAATCCGCAGCAATTTATTGAAATTGCAAGGTCGATACGTAATTTCTGCACAATCAAAGTGTCCTAGGGTTTTTCAGAATTGCTGAATCCAATATGCAGTTTAAAAAACCATTTTAAATAATACAAATCCAAGATTTAACTCGATATTTTTGGCCTGATTCGTCTCGGAATCTCTAAAACTCGCACTAAAAACAACTCCATATTATATATACCTTATTATTAAAACTAATTTTTTTATATAATATTAAATACATCGTAGATTTGTCAGTAATGGTTAGGTGCCCATCTTTAAATTAGTTTAAAATTACTCTATATTTGTCATTATTTGTATTAAAAATATTTCATAGTTGAATATGTTTAAAAAGATTAATGATAAAATGTTTAGTAAAAGAAAAAGTGTTCTGGATATATTAAAATCATAGTCCTTGGAGACTCAAAACTGAGATAAATTAATTTAATGAAGATGGAAAAAGGGTTTTTGTTATCATTTATATTAAAAATTTATGTTAAAATGGTCTTAATAATAAATTTTAAAAAAGAGTGGTCCAAATATATTTAAATCATAAAATCATAGTCACTATCTTCGACACCTCCAAAAAAATAAACACAAATTAATTGAAACAAGATGGGACAAAAACTCTAAAAGGTAGAGCAAAAACGGTAGTTATGGTATTCTATAAAGTGGTGTCTCCTCTAAAGTCCAAAGTGAATGTAGTGAACATTGAAATAATAATAGTAATTTTTTATTGGTATTTTTTTATTTTTATTTTTAGTTTTGGTGAGAGGAGTTGTTTTAGGGAGTGTTTTTGGATATTTGAGTTTTTGTTATTATTGTGAGTAAGGTAAGGTTTTGCATTTATATGAGGGAAGAAATGGCTTGTCTTGGTTTTTTATTAATATTGGGTTTATTAATTATTATTATTATTAGTTAGGGTTTATAAGTATTCATACATTACTAATATAAATTTTATATATAATTATCAATTGAGTGTATTTTAGTGGTTGGGAAGGTTTAATGATAACTTCCTGACCAAAGTTTAAGTCTTATTGTGATATGATGTTCCAATAGCAAGAAGAGTAAACAAAAATAAAATAAAATCTATACACAATTATTAAATACTATAGATGTTAGTAAAAGTCTTAAGTTTTTTTTATGATTATCAAAATTTCGCAAACTAAATAAATCTATCTATAAAATCATTATCAATGTTATAATAAAACTAAAGTGCAACTCCTCGATGGGGATGCATTTAAGGTTGGGAAGGGTGCCAACTCGCATGATTGACATGTGTGCACTTATAGTGGGCAAGTAGGAGGTAAACTTTGGAAGCCGAGAAAATGTCACCACTTATCCGTAGTGGATCTATGCATGGCCTCCCCACTGTATATACGATCAACCCATAAGAATGTTGTCAAATCACTTTAAAAAGAGGCAGGTGGAGGGAGGCGAGTTCTCATCTAACATTCTTCTAGTTCATAGTTTCCGGCAGATGAGTTTGATAATGGAGGTATATCATAGAAGTACACACATGTTTGGAGTGTTTAATGCAGGCATTAATATGTGTGTCATAACACCCACTTGTCTCTCCTTCGTGATTACTCTTTTAGACAGTGTTTTGGTATGTTATATTCGTCGACTATGAAGGTTCTTTATAAATGTAGGGATATCTATTCAGGATGGTTGATTTTCCAGACCATGTATGTAACAACACACTAGCTTCTCGTTACTCCCAGCTACAACCTATGTCCATTGTTTCTTTACGAATTAGGAATAGGTTTGTCAACCTATTTGTATCCATCTTGGTTCCCTTTCTCTAGTCAAATCATTTCCTATCATGTTTGGTTTGGGTCTGGTACAATGGTTTTTTATTGTAGGTGCCCATGTTTTTCGTTGTATTTGTCCACAATACAACGACAAGTCCTTCATTCGAACTGGTCGAACTGGTCATAGTATTACTTTCAGCATCCTGTCAAGTCCCTAAATTTGAGGCATCTCATTCAACTGCCCAGTTATTTTCTGCAATGTATGGTATCCGTGAACGTTTTCACTATGGTTTTGATAACAAGCTGGTAACACTGCTCCAGGGGACAATCTACAGTACTCTGCCCATTGCATCGCGTTAATAATTGCCAAATTAATGTTGTTAGCCTACAATATATATGTTTTGAGACTTTGCTTCACATGATCATCTATGATAAGCAATTCGATCATTACCAGTTATTTGCAGGACAACAGGAGATCAAAAGGATCCTCCAGGACATAAGGTACAACATGGATGACATAGTCTCCAGACTAACTCGGGTGGAATGCTTCATGGTGTTTGACTCTAATTATGGCTCTGGTTCCAAGTCTCATACTACAACTGTCATCAATGCACCAGCAAAAGAAATACCTCAAAGCAACTCTAATGTAATTTCTCCAATTATTGTCTTAGACTAGTAGTTCTGAATGGCACTTGGTTTCTTTTTGGTCAAATGTTTTGTTTATTTCTACTATGAAGTCATGGCGAGCTATATGGCTTATTAGAATATACGTGCACATGATTTTCTTTTGTCAAGCCTAGCAAATCCAAGGCATGGAATTCTCAATGGGCTAATTAGTTAGTATGTTACCCAACATATCTTGTATTCCTTTTTGGCTAAATGTGGAACTATGGGAACAAGTTATGGTCAGTCTATTAGTTTATGAGTTCCCACACAATTTTTTGGGACATGAATGCTATAAATGTAAAATCAATTTTCATGTAATATAAAGAATTCCATATAACTTATTAAAAAAATGTAACCAATGCATCTAATAAACATTATTGAACATCATAATTTTTCTTTATAAAAGATTAAATACTCATCATAACAATATGTCAAAATCAAATATTTACTTTGATGATCAATTTAAATAAAAAAATAAGGTTCCAATCAATATATTTTGTTTTACAAGAAACTTAACTTTTCAATTACATTGTCACTATTGTATTAATGATATTCAATCTGGTTTTTCCTTACAATAAGAAATGTATAACATTGACCCTTATACATCTTTCAAAAAATTTAAAAGGCAATTATACAATTTTCAATAGCATTGTATTATGTTGTATTATATTCATGGGTCTAATCTAATTTTTCTATGTTTTGGCTTTTTCCTCAAAATTTGGTAATAATTTTTTAGGCAAAATATGTTTTGTGTTTTTTAAATACCTTTCCAAATGTATAAATGAATTCAACACCCTAAAAGTCTCTCAAATACTTGGATTATGTAAATTTAATAATTCAAACTTGTTATTCTAATAGATCTTTATCATATTTTAGATAAAATTAACCAGAAAAAGATAAATTAGTTAAACTACGCCTATATTAATATTAATATGTTTGAAAAAAGTAAAAAATTGATCTCAAAGCAAAAATGCATCATTAATATAAATATTTTATTATGTCATTTTAGCGGTGAGCCATGAAACATGCATATCAAAATCCAAAATGCACAACATTATTTATTTTTAAGGCAAAAAGCATCATTAATATAAATATTTTATTATGTCATTTTAGACCATTTTTGTTTTGGTGAGCCATGAAACATGCATATCAAAATCCAAAATGCACAACATTATTTAATTTTAAGGCAAAAATGCATCATTAATATAAATATTTTATTATGTCATTTTAGCCCATTTTTGTTTCGGTGAGCCATGAAACATGCATATCAAAATCCAAAATACACAACATTATTTATTTTTAAAGCAAAAATGCATCATTAATATAAATATTTTATTATGTCATTTTAGCCCATTTTTGTTTCGGTGAGCCATGAAACATGCATATCAAAATCCAAAATACACAACATTATTTATTTTTAAAGCAAAAATGCATTATTAATATAAATATTTATTATGTCATTTTAGCCCATTTTTGTTTCGGTGAGCCATGAAACATGCATATCAAGATCCAAAATACACAACATTTAATTTTAAAGCAAAAATGCATCATTAATATAAATATTTTATTATGTCATTTTAGCCCATTTTTGTTTGGTGAGCCATGAAACATGCATATCAAAATCCAAAATACATAACATTATTTAATTTAAAGCAAAAATGCATCATTAATATAAATATTTTATTATGTCATTTTAGCCCATTTTTATTTCGGTGAACCATGAAAATGCATATCAAAATCCAAAATACACAACATTATTTTAATAATTTTAACTAATTAAATCTTGAAATATTTTATTTGTGCATTTTTTTATTGTGTTTGTTTTGGGTCATCCACGGGCCATACATATCAAAATCCCAAAATGCGCTCATACAATATTGAGCATGTAGGTCATTATAAGCGTTGTTAATGTAAGTAGTATGTCATTCCATCCATAATATATTTTGGTCTTTCCAAGGTTGATATTCGATTCAATGTTTTCATGCAAAAATTTTAGTTGTACCCGAAAAAAAATTGGAAAAGATTATATGTAAAGTAATCTAAATTGTAAATTGTTTGAAATTATCTTTTTTTAAAGGTCAAATGGTTCAATCTTACATCTTTCTTTCTTTTTGGTGTGTATTTTCATGAGATCGATTGACCTATGTTCCCTACTGTGTGAATTGGATAATAATAATTCACATATTATGCTAATTATTTTAAACATTTTGATATGCTTAAAATATTTAATAAATTAGGTAATTGATTACTATTTTTTATGTTTGAGATGTAAGTTATATATGAATGCAATAATAGTTTATGTTGTAGTTAGGAAATCAATCATATATCCAAGTATGTTTTGAAACTTGTAAGGATTGGGATACATTCATAAATGTAGTAAAATGTATTGTAGTTGTTATTTTTAGTTGGATTTTTATAGAACTGGTTGCATATCATTGTTAATGCGTAAGTAATAGCTTTATGCTTTATTCATAAAACCTTTTTCCATGTTGTTCTTGTTATTGCATAATAAGATGGATATAAATAGAAATAGACACATGGTGATATGTTTATGCCACATGATAATTGAAAGGTTTTTTGTTCAACCAAGAAAAAAGAATTATGAAATATGCATAAGTGCATGGCCACCAAGTGTTTTTCTACAAAGTTGTTGGTATACCACATCCACCTCAACATAGCCTTGAATTAGTAAGGATGAAGAGTGCTCCCAGTGATGAATATGTAAACATGTCTGACGTGAATGAAGAATGTCATTAGCAGGGCCAAAATAATAAGGATGAAGAGTGCTCCCGGTGATGAATATGTAAACATGTCTGACGTGAATGAAGAATGTCATTAGCAGGGCCAAAATAACCATCAATTGCACCAATTAATAGTTCATGCTAATTTCAAAAATCTAAGAACTTGTCGATTATGTTGTTGATTATGCATAAAATAGGTTACTTCATCAAACCATGCCTAAGTCTAGATTTGTAGGGTAAGATATTGAATCAAATCGAGAACAAGAAAAACATGGCTAAAACAACCTTATTTCCAAGCTTATGTGATTGGTTTCTATGGCATGGGCATCATTAGCAAGCTTTGACCTTTATTTTTCCCTTTAATAGCAAGAAGTTAAGGGTTGGGAGTTAAACTACTCAAGGAAGTGAGGAGTCAAATAATGTTGCCTAGAAAGCTTGAATCGATCTAGTCTCAAATATTTGGACTTCCAACTTCCAAGCCCTTTAGCATGGTTTGAGTCTGTGATATTTGTTCATCATGGGAACGAAAAAAGGAGAGTGCAATTAATGCAAGTTAATGATGGAATAAACGTAAATAGATAATAATTAGCAATTAGTCATAGGAAGAAGGTAGTTGTTAGGAGATTTATTATTATTCTTCCTCCATCAAACCTGATAATGTCCCTTACTCCTTCACTATGTACTTCCATGAATCCTTAATTGTATTGAGAGAAGCTGGGTGGATGAATTGTTTAGATGGGCTATAAATCATAAATAGGCACATGAAGGGGAGGGTTCTCTTAATGTCTAAGGGATCTCATCAACTTGGCAAAGATGCACAACAAGTTTTAAAAAATGTGGATTGGAGACTTTCTAAAATAAATTTGAAAATTTTTCTTTGAAAGTGAGAGGAACTAAGCCATAATGTAGGTGTGATTTAATATTTTCACAAAGTTGGGATGGAAGAGTCACACAAGATTTAATAGTAATTAAAAAAAATGTGGCCAATTTGTTGTTGATTGTGATTCATGTACATAGGAGGAACAATAGTTACACCTCTTCTAGATTTCATAGGCCTAAGTTGCCCACATGCTACATATCATTCAATGAACTAATTGGTATTGTAGAATTGAGAGAGAGTTGAAGAAATTCTCCAAGCATGGGATAACAATAAGAAGGTGAATTTCAACATCAAACTAGAAGAAAACAAGAGCAACTATAAATATTTTGAATAATATGATGAAGGATTTTTTATTATCCCTTTACTACCACTACTACCACCACCAACAACACCATGGCAATTGCCTCTCCATGCCACATCCATAATGAGGGTTAATTTCAAAGTAAGGCTACACTTATGTTTCTATTAGGTTTTAAATAGGAAAAATTAAACCATGTTATCAAAAAGTTCATCTTTACTTGAGTTTTTTTAATTGTTTTTAATGCAAGAATTTAAGATTGACATGTAGAGGATTATACAACCAATGCACAATGAAAAATTAAAGTGCATTGGCAATTAGTTGTGCGGAGAATTTAAATAGAGAATGTTGTACGTAGTGAATCTATAGTAAATTCCTTTGACCCATAAGGATACAAAATTTATGGGGAAATCATGATCATTGCAAATCATGTTTTCCCCAAAGTTTATTCTACTAGGGGATTCCATATGAATGAAAAATATATTGATTCTTATTGAGAATACTATAAAAAACTTCGCAATCATGTGTCATAGCATGACATTAATCGACATAAAACAAAAACAAAAAACAAAAAAATCCCTACTTAAGTTAAAATTGGGGATGTTAATGTGAATGAAAAACAAATCATGCCATTGATCAAAACAAAGGAAACTAATGCACCAAAAGAGACACATCGACATGGAAAATTTTAGGGGCTAATATTCACAGGTGGGCTAATTTTCCATGCTTTTTCCAAAAAAAAAAAGATTTGCCAATTTCCGTTTTTTATAAAAAATGATTCGCTCAAATTCTACAATATAAAATTATTTTACCTTAAAAATCGCCAACATTATATAGAGAGTATATATAAAATCATTATAAATTTGAATAATTTTACAAATACATTAATAAACATTTTATAGTTTGTATGTTAGGGACTAGTGAGATTCTCCAATGTTTTTAAACTTCAAGATAATTTTCTGTCCTTAAAATTTCCCTACACATCGATCATATCAATAGTCCTTTGTGGGAACATGGGAACATGTAGTGACTAATAAAAATGTACACTTCCACACACAAATATTTAAAAAAAAATAGTCCCAATTGCCCTTGTTCATAAAAGGGACAGGAAAAAGTGTAATCCATTTTCTTATCAAAAATATTATTCTAATTATACAAGACCAAAGGTGAATTATTTTCACATTTTATTGAAAATAATCATTTTATTTTATAATTGAATGAGATACAACATTGGTACTAGATTTTTTTAGGAGTACATCCAAATTTATTAAATGTAATCACTTAATAAAACAAAAATGAACTTTCAATTTAATAGATATTTTATCATTTGACCAATCTTCTACTTAATTTAGGAAAAAACTCTAGTGGAATAATAGTTATAAGAGGACTATAAAGTTAAACATTACAGGAGTAGGAAATACCACCCACAATCTTGTTGGACCAAAGATCTCGCTGAGAAGGGGGGCGAATCTCTATGGTAAAATTGTACCATTTCATAATTTTATCAATAAACAATTATGTTTCAATGACTCAAAACTGTCAATAACATATCAATAAATAGAACAATGCATCAAGAAGTTATCATTACATTAGCACTACATCAAGAAGCCATCACATCAACAAAAGGAGACACAAGCTTTTTATGTGGAAACCCATACAAGGGAAAACTGCAAATTCTTTTCTTTATTCTTCTTCTTCTTTAATGCATTACATAGATTTGTAAGCTCTGACCTATTGGAGACACCCACCCCTAAGATATGAAAGATGCTACTTGTGGTAGGCTACAACCTAATTGAAGCACCAACCTCAAAATTGTGCTAACTACAACTCATTGTAGGCTCCAACCTAATTGAGACACCAACCTCACAGATGAGCAAGCTTCGACTTGCTCTAGGTTCCAACCTGATTGAGACACCAACCTTAGTGGTGAGCAAGTTCCAACTTGATCTAGGCTCCAACCTCAGTGGAGGCACCCACCTCCTTCTTCAACTTCTTGTTGACCAATTCTCAAAATATTTCAAAATGGATCCATCTACTCTTCATACAATATAAATTATTAAGTAAAGTAAATTTCTACTCTCATATCGTTGTCAATGCCCACTATTCCCAATCCAAACTCTGTCCCAACTTGCTCATAAATTTGATCATATAAAAATCATCTCAGACCTTGTATTTGTCATATACCCATCTTCATTGCAACCTACTCACAAGCCTCTAAATCATGTAATTGAGATTATGATCAGGAAAATGCCTCATTTAGACTCTTCAAGTCATTTGGAATTTTCATCATTGAGCCCTAATCACAATACTTCTTCTGGAATCCATTTTGGACTTAAAATGAGCCCATAAACCCCCAAAAACCATACAAAATAATACAATAAATTATGGCTCTTGTTCCAAGTCTCATACTAGAACTGTCATCAATGTGCCAGCAAAAGAAATACCTCAAAGCAACTCTAATGTAATTTCTCCAATTATTGTCTTAGACTAGTAGTTTTGAATGGCACTTGGTTTCTTTTTGGTCAAATGTTTTGATTATTTCTACTATGAAGTCATGGCGAGCTATATGACTTATTAGAATATACGTGCACATAGTTTTCTTTTGTCAAGCCTAGCAAATCCAAGGCATGGAATTCTCAATGGGCTAATTAGTTAGTATGTTACCCAACATATCTTGTATTCCTTTTTGGCTAAATGTGGAACTATGGGAACAAGTTATGGTCAATCTATTAGTTTATGAGTTCCCACAAAAATTTTTGGGACATGAATGCTATAAATGTAAAATCAATTTTCATGTAATATAAAAAATTCCATATAGATTATAAAGAAAAAAATGTAACCAATACATCTAATAAACATTATTGAACATCATAATTTTTCTTTATGAAGGATTAAATACTCATCATAACAATATGTCAAAATCAAATATTTAATTTGATGAATAATTCAAATAAAAAAATAAGGTTCCAATCAATATATTTTGTTTTACAAGAAACTTAACTTTTCAATTACATTCCCAGTATTGTATTAATGATATTCAATCTGGTTTTTCCTTACAATAAGAAACCTATAACATTGACCCTTATACATCTTTCAAAAAATTTAAAAGACGATTATACAATTTTCAACAACATTGTATTATGTTGTATTATATTCATGGGTCTAATTTAATTTTTCTATGTTTTGGCTTTTTCGTCAAAATTTGGTAATATTTTTTTAGGTAAAATATGTTTTGTGTTTTTTAAATACCTTTCCGAATGTATAAATGAATTCAACACCCTAAAAGTCTCACAAATACCTGAATTATGTAAATTCAATAATTCAAACTTGTGATTCTAACATAGCTTTATCATATTTTAGACAAAATTAACAAGAAAAAGATAAATTAATTAAACTATGCCTATATTAATATTAATATGTTTGAAAAAAGTAAAACATTGATCTCAAAGCAAAAATGCATCATTATATAAATATTTTATTGTGTCATTTTAGCCCATTTTTGTTTCGGTGAACCATGAAACATACATATCAAAATCCAAAATACATAACATTATTTAATTTTAAAGCAAAAATGCATCATTAATATAAATATTTTATTATGTCATTTTAGCCCATTTTTGTTTCAGTGAACCATGAAACATGAATATCAAAATCCAAAATACACAACATTATAATTTTAACTAGTTGCTTCTTGAAAAATATTTTATTTGTGCAATTTTTTATTGTATTTGTTTTGGGCCATCCACGGGCCATACATATCAAAATCCCAAAATGCGCTCATACAATATTGAGCATGTAGGTCATTATAAGCGTTGTTAATATAAGTAGTATGTCCTTCCATCCATAATATATTTTGGTCTCTCCAAGGTTGATATTCGATTCAATGTTTTCATGCAAAAATTTTAGTTGTACTCAAAAAAATTTGAAAAAATTCATGTAAAGTAATCTAAATTGTAAATTGTTTGAAACTATCTTTTTTTAAAGGTCAAATTGTTCAATCTTATATCTTTCTTTCTTTTTGGTGTGTATTTTCATGAGATCGATTGACCTATGTTCCCTACGACACTATATGTGTGAATTGGATAATAGTAATTCACATATTATGCTAATTATTTTAAAAATCTTTTGATATGCTTAAAATATTTAATAAATTAGGTAATTGATTACTATTTTTTATGTTTGAGATGTAAGTTATATATGAATGCAATAATAGTCTATGTTGCAGTTAGGAAATCAATCATATATCCAAGCTTGTTTTGAAACTTGTAAGGATTGGGATATATTCATAAATGTGAAACTTGTAAGGATTGGGATATATTCATAAATGTAGAAATTTATAGTAAAATGTATTGTAGTTGTCATTTTTAAGTTGGATTTTCATAGAATTGGTTGCATATCATTGTTAATGTGTAGGTAATAACTTCATGTTTTATTTATAAAACATTTTTTCATGTTGTTCTTGTTATTGCATAATAAGATGGATATAAATAGAAATAGACATATGGTGATATGTTTATGCCACATGATAATTGAAAGGTTTTTTGTTCAACCAAGAAAAAAGAATTATGAAATATGCATACGTGCATGGCCACCAAGTGTTTTTCTACAAAGTTGTTGGTATACCATATCCACCTCAACATAGCCTTGAATTAGTAAGGATGAAGAGTGCTCCCAGTGATGAATATGTAAACATGTCTGACGTGAATGAAGAATGTCATTAGCAAGGCCAAAATAACCATCAATTGCACCAATTAATAGTGCATGCTAATTTCAAAAATCTAAGAACTTGTCGATTATGTTGTTGATTATGCATAAAATAGGTTACTTCTTCAAACCATGCCTAAGTCTAGATTTGTAGGGTAAGATATTGAATCAAATCGAGAACAAGAAAAACATGGCTAAAACAACCTTATTTCCAAGCTTACGTGATTGGTTTCTATGGCATGGGCATCATTAGCAAGCTTTGACCTTTATTTTTCCCTTTAATAGCAAGAAGTTAAGGGTTGGGAGTTAAACTACTCAAGGAAGTGAGGAGTCAAATAATGTTGCCTAGAAAGCTTGAATCAATCTAGTCTCAAATATTTGGACTTCCAACTTCCAAGCCCTTCAGCATGGTTTGAGTCTGTGATATTTGTTCATCATGGGAACGAAAAAAGGAGAGTGCAATTAATGGAAGTTAATGATGGAATAAACGTAAATAGATAATAATTAGCAGTTAGTCATAGGAAGAAGGTAGTTGTTAGGAGAGTTATTATTATTCTTCCTCCATCAAACCTGATAATGTCCCTTACTCCTTCACTATGTACTTCCATGAATCCTTAATTGTATTGAGAGAAGTTGGGTGGATGAATTGTTTAGATGGGCTCTAAATCATAAATAGGCACATGAAGGGGAGGGTTCTCTTAATGTCTAAGGGATCTCATCAACTTGGCAAAGATGCACAACAAGTTTTAAAAAATGTGGATTGGAGACTTTCTAAAATAAATTTGAAAATTTTTCTTTGAAAGTGAGAGGAACTAAGCCATAATGTAGGTGTGATTTAATATTTTCACAAAGTTGGGATGGAAGAGTCACACAAGATTTAATAGTAATTAAAAAAAATGTGGCCAATTTGTTGTTGATTGTGATTCATGTACATAGGAGGAACAATAGTTAAACCTCTTCTAGATTTCATAGGCCTAAGTTGCCCACATGCTACATATCATTCAATGAACTAATTGGTATTGTAGAATTGAGAGAGAGTTGAAGAAATTCTCCAAGCATGGGATAACAATAAGAAGGTGAATTTCAACATCAAACTAGAAGAAAACAAGAGCAACTATAAATATTTTGAATAATATGATGAAGGATTTTTTATTATCCCTTTACTACCACTACTACCACCACCAACAACACCATGGCAATTTCCTCTCCATGCCAAATCCATAATGAGGGTTAATTTCAAAGTAAGGCTACACTTATGTTTCTATTAGGTTTTAAATAGGAAAAATTAAACCATGTTGTCAAAAAGTTCATGTTTACTTGAGTTTTTTTAATTGTTTTTAATGCAAGAATTTAAGATTGACATGTAGAGGATTATACAACCAATGCACAATGAAAAATTAAAGTGCATTGGCAATTAGTTGTGCGGAGAATTTAAATAGAGAATGTTGTACGTAGTGAATCTATAGTAAATTCCTTTGACCCATAAGGATACAAAATTTATGGGGAAATCATGATCATTGCAAATCATGTTTTCCCCAAAGTTTATTCTACTAGGGGATTCCATATGAATGAAAAATATATTGATTCTTATTGAGAATACTATAAAAAACTTCGCAATCATGTGTCATAGCATGACATTAATCGACATAAAACAAAAACAAAAAACAAAAAAATCCCTACTTAAGTTAAAATTGGGGATGTTAATGTGAATGAAAAACAAATCATGCCATTGATCAAAACAAAGGAAACTAATGCACCAAAAGAGACACATCGACATGGAAAATTTTAGGGGCTAATATTCACAGGTGGGCTAATTTTCCATGCTTTTTCCAAAAAAAAAAAGATTTGCCAATTTCCGTTTTTTATAAAAAATGATTCGCTCAAATTCTACAATATAAAATTATTTTACCTTAAAAATCGCCAACATTATATAGAGAGTATATATAAAATCATTATAAATTTGAATAATTTTACAAATACATTAATAAACATTTTATAGTTTGTATGTTAGGGACTAGTGAGATTCTCCAATGTTTTTAAACTTCAAGATAATTTTCTGTCCTTAAAATTTCCCTACACATCGATCATATCAATAGTCCTTTGTGGGAACATGGGAACATGTAGTGACTAATAAAAATGTACACTTCCACACACAAATATTTAAAAAAAAATAGTCCCAATTGCCCTTGTTCATAAAAGGGACAGGAAAAAGTGTAATCCATTTTCTTATCAAAAATATTATTCTAATTATACAAGACCAAAGGTGAATTATTTTCACATTTTATTGAAAATAATCATTTTATTTTATAATTGAATGGGATACAACATTGGTACTAGATTTTTTTAGGAGTACATCCAAATTTATTAAATGTAATCACTTAATAAAACAAAAATGAACTTTCAATTTAATAGATATTTTATCATTTGACCAATCTTCTACTTAATTTAGGAAAAAACTCTAGTGGAATAATAGTTATAAGAGGACTATAAAGTTAAACATTACAGGAGTAGGAAATACCACCCACAATCTTGTTGGACCAAAGATCTCACTGAGAAGGGGGGCGAATCTCTATGGTAAAATTGTACCATTTCATAATTTTATCAATAAACAATTATGTTTCAATGACTCAAGACTGTCAATAACATATCAATAAATAGAACAATGCATCAAGAAGTTATCATTACATTAGCACTACATCAAGAAGCCATCACATCAACAAAAGGAGACACAAGCTTTTTATGTGGAAACCCATACAAGGGAAAACTGCAAATTCTTTTCTTTATTCTTCTTCTTCTTTAATGCATTACATAGATTTGTAAGCTCTGACCTATTGGAGACACCCACCCCTAAGATATGAAAGATGCTACTTGTGGTAGGTTACAACCTAATTGAAGCACCAACCTCAAAATTGTGCTAACTACAACTCATTGTAGGCTCCAACCTAATTGAGACACCAACCTCACAGATGAGCAAGCTTCGACTTGCTCTAGGCTCCAACCTGATTGAGGCACCAACCTTAGTGGTGAGCAAGTTCCAACTTGATCTAGGCTCCAACCTC
Organism: Pinus taeda; assembly: GCA_000404065.3. NCBI lineage: Eukaryota > Viridiplantae > Streptophyta > Pinopsida > Pinales > Pinaceae > Pinus > Pinus taeda. Next base: position 15,905 of record APFE031419570.1, read on the forward strand.
AGTGGAGGCACCCACCTCCTTCTTCAACTTCTTGTTGACCAATTCTCAAAATATTTCAAAATGGATCCATCTACTCTTCATACAATATAAATTATTAAGTAAAGTAAATTTCTACTCTCATATTGTTGTCAATGCCCACTATTCCCAATCCAAACTCTGTCCCAACTTGCTCATAAATTTGATCATATAAAAATCATCTCAGACCTTGTATTTGTCATATACCCATCTTCATTGCAACCTACTCACAAGCCTCTAAATCATGTAATTGAGATTATGATCATGAAAATGCCTCATTTAGACTCTTCAAGTCATTTGGAATTTTCATCATTGAGCCCTAATCACAATACTTCTTCTGGAATCCATTTTGGACTTAAAATGAGCCCATAAACCCCCAAAAACCATACAAAATAATACAATAAATTAATGGTTCTACAAAATTCCCCTTCTTGGGTGCGATTCTATAGAATGTCCAAATCCTGGCCATTCCTTCGATAAAATGACTCCCTCTGGC
>APFE031419572.1:0-22975 GCA_000404065.3 Pinus taeda
CCCAAGTCTTTAGATGCTTTTGGTTATAACCCATGAAAAGATGAAAAAAATTCTTGTTGACTACTTTTATTTTCCCGTCTCTCTGTGGATGGGATGCTATAGACCTCTTTAGTGTTGTGTCCTAGTATGAAACAATGCTCATTGGGATTCCAAAGTGTACCCATAAATTTCCAAAGAACAATTTTGTTGATTATTTCCCACTTATAGTCTTTTTATAAGGCATGTGAATGAACATCTTATTGAACCTATCAACTACCATGAATGGGAAGTCATGTCCTTCCCTATTTGTTTTTAAATCTACCACAAATTCCATGGAAACACTCTCTTGAGGATGATTGGGTACAGGTAAGGGATAATATAAACCCTATTTCCTATAACTAGGATGGTTGTTACAGTAAATCATACATCCTCATATGAACCTAGTTGCATATTGTTGAATCCTGGACCAATAAATATATCTATGTAAGTTTCCATTGTCTTCCCTACACCAAAATTCCCTACAAACTTGGAGGTGTGAGCCTCTATCATTAGTTGTAGTCACTCCTATTTAGGAACAAATAACTTCTCCAACTTGTAGAGTAACCAGCTTTATAGATGGTAGTAAATTCTGTTACCACAACCATGCACACAATTCTAAATCTACAACTAGTAAAAAACCTCCTTGAAGTCCTCATTCTCTATGTATTACTTTTTATATGCATCATGGGTGAAAGGCTTGATGGCATCATAGTTCCCAAAATTTTGTTCTTTGATGTTGTTGGACTTAAAAGCATGCTAGCCAACTTGTTTGTGATCTCCTTCTTATACTTAAACAACAAATGCAACTATTGATAAACCTCCCTACACTTGTAATGATTATCCTGTTGTAACTATATTAGGCCTGTAGGTATTATATTATCTAGTGATCTACGTGGATTATTCTCTCCTTTACCATTATATAGTGTTTTCAATTTTTCACATTTTGAATTAGAACATAAAGTTCCTTTCCATAGATGGGGTAGTTCAGAATGTCCCCATGAAACAATTTAGAGAGGTAGCATATAGGACTTCCTCCTTGCATCATGAATACTCCCTATACTTAATAACATCTATCACCACTTCAAAGGGATGTTTTGAATTTGATAATGCAAGAATCGATGCTTGACTAGTTTTTTTCTCTATTTAATCAAAGGCATTCTTCTCACTCTTTAACCTTTTGGAAACTCTTCCCACTTTTTGTGATGGTGTGGAGTCATGATACTTTCGCTAAAAAGAACTCTATGAATTTCCTCAGGTTCTGTGCTACCCCAATGAAACTCTTAACCTTAGAAACATTGGTATGCATCGACTAATGATGGTCTCCATCTTAGTAGGATATATCTTCAACTCTCCTACACCTATCACATATTATAAATACACCAAAGGTTGTTGTGCAATCTCACATTCTTGAGACTTTCTAGCAACTGGTGCTTCTATAATGTCTCAACCACCTATATCAAATGTGAGATGTGATCCTCCTAGGTAGTGTTGTATATTAGTATATCATCCAAATTAAAAATAAAAAATGAATCTATAAAATGGCATAGTATATCATTCATTAATATCATGAATGTAGTTGGTGCATGACATAGACCAAATGACATAACCAACCACTCATACAAAATTTGTTTGGTTTTGAAGAAAATATTCTAGGTATATTCTTCTTTGTCTCTAAACTAGTGATACCCTAACTTTAAGTCCATCTTGGTGAAGTATTTTTCTTGCTGCAACTGGTCCAACAAATTATCTATCCTGGGTAGGGTGTACTTGTTATTGAGCATAATTTTGTTTATCACCTTCTAATAAATACACATCCTCCAAGTCCCATCCTTATTTAATGCAATTATGATGGTGACATGGTGAAGTACTTGGATGAATGATACCTTGTTACAATAGTTGTTGCAACTACATCACCTTATTTGCTTCTATAATGGGTTTCTTATAAAACCCAATGTTTGGCAACGAAGAGTTCGACAACGACTAGATCTTGTGCTCCACATCCCTCTTAGGTGGTATTCCTTTAGGCTCCTGGAGCACACCCCTATATTCCTATTAATCCATATTGTAGAAATGGCCTATATCATACATTAAATATTAGAATAAAATCATTGAAATAGCTTTTAAATCCTTGTCCTTCCTGACATTGATGCTTTATCATAAAGCTCTTATCACATGATTATTGATGATCATCTAAACAAACTTCCCAACAAATTGTTCCTAACGCTGATGGCTAAGACTTATCAGATATCATTCCTAATTTCAGATCAAATCCTAGCATTTCCCTTTCTCAGATGTTTTGAATTAGACAATTCCATGAAAGGCACAACCTCTCACCTTTTTGACTTTGACAATATCACTTGTATTGTTGTTATCGAACATATCCCTTCACATTGTTCTCTCTTTCATTTCATTTTTTCCCTTCTGATAAGTTTCATTTGATGTATCACCACCAAAAAAGAATCATTGATATGGAAATAATACTACACTCCGTGAACTCTCTGATTACATTCTTTTGATTCTTGCACAAACTAGGTTTTATGTTGGAATTGAATGCTCTAGCTTACCTAGAATGCATTAAAGCTTTCTCTTGGTTGTCATTATATGTTGTAAATGAGGGTTTTAGACCCTTTATCTGCCCATCCCTTACCATTTATTCATACAAGTATATCTTGGTCATGCCTCTTCATAGTAGTAGATTTATCCTCCCAGCCAATAATTTGTTTACAGTTATTTGAAATTATGTAAGCATAAGAAGTTTTATCTTTGTATTATTATTATTCTAACTTGGAATGGAACATGTGGTTTGGATACTATATTCATTTATTGTATGCATGTGTCGAAGGCATAAGAAATTCAAGGATGTTGAAAATGCATAAAGGTAAATGGAAAAAGGTGAATCTCGTGGAACCCATTATGCAAGGTTCATCGGTAGAAGAAAACCACTACATGGATATTGTCTTTCTTGATGGAGCTGATGTATACCCAGACTAGGGAGAAATTCATAGAGCATATGCCAACACCTAGTTCACTAAAGGAGATGAAGCCTTTGGTGCAATGTGTAATTAAATATATATCTGATATTTATAACGTGGCAATGAGGCTAGCAATTATTCCATACAATGACATGACAAGGTGGGAAGTTGTTCATGTGGATTTGGTGAAAAAGGCCATAGTTAACAACATTGGAGAAATTTTAACCTCTTTGAATCTTGATGTCTCTAGTGAAATTTATCACATGAAGCCTACGAAAGTCAAGTGAAACAAACAATTCTTAGGCAAATTATCTACAAAATATCCAAAGTTTCAAAATTGTGAAGGGATGGTGGTGGGAGAGTGACTCGTTCAAGGAAAAATACAACAAGAAATATCCTACCCAACATATTTTTTCAGCATTCTACCATTTGACAACTAGAATATGTAGATTATATGCTGAGTTCAATTCTTTCCATTTCAAACTTGAACAGTTACCTTTGGCTACTAAGATAGTTGCTACAAGTCGTATTTTTAATTTTTCAAACATATTTTCAAAACTTGGTAATGGATCTTCAAAAGATAAAGGAAGCCCCATAAAACCAAGGCCCCTATTTTTATATGTCGGGTCATATAATATATTCCTTTTGCATGGCTAATAAATTCAATGAAATGCGTTGGAAGTGGATACCTAAAATGCCACCAGTTCATATTTAATCTAAAGAGTTATGGGATGACCACTTTCCTTAATTTTTCTCTGAGATTTCACCCCATTTGCTAACATGGACACACTAAATCATCTTTTGTGTTCTAACTCGTAGAGTGTTCGAAGAATCCAGGAATTCTCTGAATGGATTGGAGAATTGGTACTGTGAAGAGCGCTACACCTATATTAGTATTTGTGGATATTCAAGAACTCCCCATTTGATGCCTTAGTTGGTCCCTCACCAACTAATGATTAGAGAAATAACTTATCAAATTATTAGAAAAATAATTGCCTTGGTTCTAGCTAATAATTACAAAAGGTCATGGCCAAGCTTCCCATCAAAATTGATCATTACACATTAATTAAGTTCCCATAGGTGAAAATGGAAGTAGATAGTCTCAAGGACCTAAAGTTCCTCATTGCTATTTTCATATGAAATGATCTTCATGGTGTAATAAAATAACATTGTAAGTCGATAAATATTTCATAGGTATACAAGCATGAATTCCTTCCTTTTGACTCATTCTTTCAAGATGTTTTGATATATGAGGAGTAAAGGAAAAAAATGGAAGAAAGGTACAAAAAAAAATGTCATGTGTTCAATACATGACTGAATATTAAAGATAAAAAGAAAAGGAATAGTGCTTTTAGGAAATTTATGCAATTTAGAAATTTAAAGAGGAAGAGGAGGGGTTAAAATCCAAATCCTTAGAAAAGAATTGGCTTGAAGTTGAAGCTCGAAGGGAATAGGAAAAGAAGGCCTAGGCCAAATACCAAACTAAGGGAAAAGCTAAGAAAGATGGAAAAGAGTGATATAAAAAATTAAAGAATTTGGAAGAAGACGAAAAGAAGGGAAAAGATCCAAAGCCTTTCGCTAAATTATGGAATAAGTTATGGGTATATTCAAACACTTATGATCTACTACTGCTGAAATAATAAGAAAATGGAAGCTCAAACCCATATAATATTTTCCTAAGGTTGTGCCCATTAAAACAAGTATTAAGGAGATAAAAAAGGTTTGATCAGAAATGACTACTAAAATCAGAAAAAAGTCTTAATGTGGAAAAATAATCCATTTAAAAGTTCATAATTTCCCCTACCAAAGTTGTAATCCAGCTTGATTGTTACATATTTGACATGAAAAAGGATGTCAACAAATTAGTTGATTAGGAACTTCAGGGTGAGCGACAGTTAAAAAAGATGGAAATCCCTCGAATATCTAAAATCTTGGATGTTCACACACAATGGAAGGTCTATAAACAACAACTACTCTCTAAGAAATTTTATTGTTTCCATGGTAATAGTGGAGTTATCAACATAGGATAAAATTTTAATTGATTTATAATGCATAAATAGTGAAGCACCTCGAGGATGAGTGGGGGGAGGATATGGGAAATTATGAAAAGAAGGGTAGGAGAAAAGAAGGGTGGATGTTTCTCGTTAAAATATATTCTTTCAATATTTTGTAAAGAAGGATTTGTTGTCTAATTAATGCAAGTAACTATTCAAAATATAGACATGTCTCCTTTTGTATGGTAATTGTTAGAATTTGTTGTTTCTTAATCTTGTTTATTTTCCATAAGTTTATGAATGTGGCATGATTTTGTAGGAATTAGTTAATGAATCACAAGATCGAATATGGTAATAGTGATTGTAGAATATATCAATATATTGTCAATATTCAATCATGGAATGACTTTCTATTACTCAAGAAAAAAATTCCCAATATAGTCTAAATACATCCGATCTATAAATCAAACCCAAAAATTTAAAAATTACCATATAAGTAAGATGTAATAATATAAGAAAATAGAAATTCATTGATAGAAATCTATCCTAAAAAGGAATTACACTAGCACTTAGGCATAATTTACAACTAAAAAGTCATTATCCTGAAGTGACAACAGGGCCCCATTTCGGTTAGAGATTACCATGCCAAACAAATTCATGTCTACTAGGGCATATGTTCAAGTTTTCTCCCCCGTTGAGGAATGGTTAAAAAAGACCGAAAACAAATGTTACTAGAAGGAGGGAACCTCCGATAGGTACCAAACCTATTTTATAAATTAACTATTGAATTGAGGCAAAGCCATAACTAGTTATTTTGGTAACATAAGCCTAAAAGAGATGATTGCAAAAAAAGAAATTACAAATCCTCTAATTCCACTTTCATATTCTCCCCTGTGTACACAAAATTATTCTCTTCCTAATAAAAAAATTTAGCATACATTGAACCCTATGGTAACTTTCATTCAAACCCCAACCAAAGATTTAGTAAAAAGCACTCTTGGTAGTTATTTTTTACCCAATAACCGTCAAATTTCTCACCTTATCTAGACTAGAATAAGAATAAACCAAGCCATAGGATGCATTCAGGAATAGTACCTATTGAATACAACTAGAAGGCTAAACAAGCTAGACAAATTTTGACTACATAATCAAAAGCCCCAGAGAGAAGAACCTCAGATTACCATTCGAAAAACACCCTGAATGAGATATAAAAATATATTGATGAGGAATTAAAAAATAATTTAACAAGTGGTTTAGGGCCATTACCATCTCCACCTTAATCACCACTTGAATCCCACAAGGTTCTCATTCATCGTCTAATAATTATTGTAAATCACATTCTTCTTTTGAAATCTCTTCACCTCATACTTAAAGAAATGATTAAAAATATCCCCCAAACCTAAATATGGCCAACTAACCATGGTTAGGCCTGGATGTCATTACATTTCCTAGAAATGTTCATCCTTTTCCTAATAATTTGAAGAATTTTCTCTTGAAATTTGACCTTGTTAAGAAATATTCACCCATCAATCACATAAAGAAATTCATGTTGGTTGTGTGGCTAATAAGTGTCGAACACAAGGATGTTTTTTTCCAATTATTTCCTTACACATTTGATGAAAAATCTTCCTCATGGTATTTTTAGTTAACTTTGTGGTTATTTACAAATTGGGGCACATTCGAAACTAAAACTGCCACAAGACTTCTTCAAGAACTATCCTAGATGAAAATAGAATCTAAAGAAAAAGTTAAATATTTCAATCAAATATTTTTTGCTTCAAAGTAAAAAAATCCCTCATGCTTATTTTCCCATTGACAAAGTGGCAATTAAATTTTATACTTCTGGTCTACCATCATAGACGACCATATTCGTAAAATGAGCATAGAAAGCTACACCAAAAGAAATATTTTAAGAGGCCAGTAAAGTTGAGAAATACTTGTTGAGTGTTCATGGGAAAACAATTATAGATGAGGACAACCTATCAACATCTAGAAGAAAATAGGGAAATCAAACAAAAAACACTGATAATATAAAAGAACACGATTTATTGATCTCTATGACATGACCAAAATGATAAAAATTTGACAAAGAAGGTCACTGATATGGAAATATCAGTCAGATAAGGCCAACCACTATCAAATAATAAATATTATTTTAGAAGATATAATCCATTGACCGAAAAAACCAATGCTACTCTTGATGTAGCCCAATTATAAAATATATATGACACTCTCAAATCCCTAGAAATTAGTATAAAATCTTGGTAAGAAAACCAGGGAAAATGAGTTAGGAATAGAAGGTGAATAAGAAGAAAAAATAGGATAAAGACAACAATCATTAATAAATGGGGTATGGGATATTATACCTGAACCAAATCAAATCATTAAGGAAGTCTGAGCATATAACACAACAAGTAAAGACTTAGTTTCAATAGATAAATCTCAATTGTCTAGTACGACAACAAAAAAATGTTGAAAGTTCTCCTTCACAAGTGAATATGAACATACCCCCATGATATCCCCCATTGACATATAGTTTAGCTGATGATCTTATGATATCTAAGGAAAACATCTCATTACATGATTTTCTAGCTCTAAATCAACCCGATCTCCTTAGAGTAAAAGAAAAACATGTTCAGAAAATGAATCAATTGATTCATCTAACAAAGTTTCTCAATATGTAAACCCTCTTTTCAATGAACCAATCATCAATGTTGTCACCTTAATAGGACAAAGGTGTGATTTTGAAAAACCTCCTTTCCTCTTAACCTTTGAGATCATCAATAAGAATGTACATAATTACATGGTTGATTGAGGGGCCTCGGCCAATGTTATGTGCTTTATTGTTTTTTATATACTTGAATTGTTCAGTTCGATAGGTCTAGTGTTATGGTTCTATGAATTCTCTCAAATGTTCTCATGAGACTAGCTTCCATTGCTAAGGTCTTCCAAACAATTGACATATTTATAATAGGAATATTTGATCACTATGGTTTGTTGATATCAGCCTCAATGTTGCAGCAAGAATGTTGCAAATCCCAAGGCTACCAACTTAAATTATCAACCCGAGGTTCATACAAACTTAAGAGGTGTTGACACTATATGTGTAGCATGTAATGTGTCCTTACTTCATTGGTTTGATGTAATAGAGTGAATGCCATGAAATCAAAGCCTAAACTAACTAAAGAAATGGAAATGTTACTCTATTTGAAAGAAATGAAAATGTTTCTTGCTAAAATGTAAATTTTAATCCTAATTGTACAAATGTAAAGGCTATATTACTTGCAAAAAAGTAAACATTAAGCTACTTGCAAAATGTAAATGTTGCATTGAAAGGAAACCTAGTCTATGGAATGGAAATAATAGGGCTTGAAATAGAAACCTTATCTTAAGAATAAATGAAGAAAACTAATCTAAATGTTATGAGGGAAAGAACATGTAATCAATCACTGCATTCCAATGAGATTAGATCCATTAACAAAGTTCATTAGATACTTCATGTGGCAATCATTATTATGTTATACAGTTCATAAATCTATCCACTAACCCAAATTGTTGAGGTGTGTTGTAGGGGTAAAAAGGAAAGTCCTAAGTTGTATTTAGTCTTCCTCAATCATGGTTTCAGAGCCTAAGTGTCTTTATTCATATCTAAGTGGAAACAATTAAGTTTTTGGAACAAATCTGGCCAATTTTACATGGTGCTACATGATGCTACATGATCTAGGACTACAATACAAGTGAAATGAATCAAGAATACATTTTTTAACATGTGCCAAAAATAGTAGTAAATTACTACTCAGAAAACTAGAAATTCTAGAATTAGTGAGCTAGTTAACCTATCAAATTCCATACCTAATCAAGTGAAAATTATATGGGGTAAATTTTGTTATTAACTAAAATTGTTTTAGTACTCAATAGAAGTGGAATCAACTCAAAATAGCCCTATTAACATGTGCTAAAAAATTGCAGAAAAATTACTACTATTTTGCTACAGGAGACTTCTAGAAATTCTAGATTTGTGAACTAGTAAACAAATCCAAGTATCACAATGATGAATATGAATTTTAAAATTTGTTCTAAGGATGAATCATGCTTGTAACTATATAAATAACCCTCAAAACAACTCACTTCAATCATTTAACCCATATGACCTACAACAAAATAAGCATGAATAGTAAATGCATAAATACGAGATGCAAGTGAAGAAGACATTCAAAGAAAATAAATAAATTGTACAACAGGGCTCTGAGGCCCCTAGTATGGCCAAGACGAAGGATAATCAGATTACTATGAAGGAAACCAAGCTTTAGAAGCTAAAAATGGCATCAAACTTCATTATTTGAATAAATCCAAGTATATCCCTGCTAGAAATGAAAGTGCAGCTGCTAAATAACAAATTTTCTCCACAAGAACACTAAGAACTTCATGCCCCTAGAGGAAATTCGAATTGGTAATTATACAAATTGACGAGGAAGAATTTTCCTTGAAAAGAGGCAACTATCCCCTCCAAAATCCCTAAAAAAATGGGTATAGTTTCCTACACTAGGATTTTGCATTAAATGGCATGGAGAAAATTCCAAGATTTTTTCAATCATTGGAGCTCCAGAATGTGTTCAATAATTGCATAATATCTTGTTCATTTATTATCCGATCTTAGTCCATCCTGTAGTAGGGAGAAAGTCCCTATATTATTTCATCCTCCAAGGCTGCATAATTTTCCCAATACTTTCACAATATTCTACGTAAATAAATAATATTAGGCACATAATATGAAATTATCTCTAAACCTTCCTAATGAACATATTAAAGTAAAAAAGATGTGATCTAATGTAAAAAGAGAGGTTTAATGTACTAAATGATGGTTAGATGGACCTTAATTTATGTCTAATTTGGAGGCCCATCATACCCCCTACTAAAAGTGTTGCTCATCCTCTAGGCAACTTTGTGACCTAATTGTGCCTATTCATGGCCCTGGTGGCCTCCATGATCTATCTTGTAGTTCTCCAACACCTTCATGTAGCAATTTTCTATCTTTGTGTAGTAGCTTTTTGCCTTCCTATAGCATCTTTGTTTTCTCTTGTAACATCTTTGTTTTTTCTTGTAGTAGCTTTGTTTCTCATGTAGCAGGGAAGTTTATGCCTTGGGAAGCTTGGATGTGACTTCTCTAGTGGTGGGCCTTCTCATGGGTATCAAAAGTTGCTTCCCCTTTGCTTTAAGAGAGGTGACCCCCTCAATTTTCCTTTGACCTTGTCCCAAATCCATTCCCTGGTGGCTAGTTGATTCCTCAATTGTAATTATGATTGGTGGTGGAGGTTGAGGCTTGCCTTGATTGATCCTTGTTATTTTTCTCTTATTGAAGTACAATGGGCCATACTTGGGGTTCTTTTCCTTGAATTTTGAACATGTTAAGTGTGTCCAAGGTGGAAGCCACCACTTGCAACATAGTTACCGATCAAACGAGAAAATTACCTAGTACCTGTTTTTTTGAGGTAGCAAAAAATCACTCGATTTTGAAAAGTGGTGATTCAGAATACACATTTTTTTGGAGCATATTTTTGGCACTCTGAATTTCTTATGTATCAAGTATGAACATTTTTTTAAATGTTAGTGATTTTCATGCTGATTTTGAAAAGTGTTGATGCAACATCAACACATTATTCTAGAGGGCTTATTTTTTACACTTGAATTTTTTTATGTATCAAGTATGAACAATTTTTTTGTTAGTGATTTTCATCTTGATTTTGAGAAGTGTTGATGCAATATCAGTCATTTTTGTTTAGAGGGCTTATTTTTTACACTTTAAATTTTCTAATGTGTTAAGTGTAAAATATTTTTTAAGTTGAAATAAACATTTAAAAAAATGACAAAAAAAATAAATCAATTATAAAATAATAAATAAAGAAAAGAAAAAGAAAACTTAAAAAATGTAAAAAAAAAAAACAATACTGTAAAAAAAAAGACACAATTTTAAAAATTTCAAATATTAAAAAAAAAAACAATACAAAAACACAAAAAAATATACAAAAAACAAAATTTAAAATTGATAAAATAAAACAATAAAAAAAAAAAATACAATTTAAAAATAAATAATACATAAAAATAAAATAAAAAATAAAAAACAGGATAAAAAATCAAATATAAAAAAATAAAAAACAAATAGTGAAAAAAATAAAACAAAAAAAAAAAACACAATTTAAAAATAAATAATAACATAATAAAACCAAAATAAATAAAAACATAATAAAAAAATCAAATATATAAAGATATAAAAAAAAAATAAAAAAAAGAACATAAAAAAAAAAACAAACTTAACTTGAAAATTTAAAATTAAATATAAAAATAAATTAAAAAAAAATGAAAATATGTCAAAAATACAACATAATTCAGGAAATAATAAAAATTAACAAAAAAAATAAAAAAACATTTTTGAAGTAGAAAATAAAATAAGACAAAATAAATAAAAAAACATAAATATTAAACTAAATAAAAATCAAAAATAAAAAAAAAACATTAAATAAAAATGATTTAAAAAAAAATAAATTTAAATTAAAAAAAATCGAAAAAAGGCCCTAGGGTAGCAGCGGTCGATTTTGGAATCAGCTCTTACCACCCCAAGGCCTGTTGGGAAATGATGATGGATAGGGAGGGAGCTACGTGCAACTCCCTCCCTGCTCACTACTGCAGCCCAGTCGACTAGGGTGTCATGACCACGAGCTGAGCATGCTCATGTGTGAAGGGCGATAGTGGGAGATATCTTTGATTATGTGCGAAAAGTCGAATTTGTGATGACGCACGAGTTTAGTTAAAGGTGACACGACGAGCAGGAGTGTTCGGTTGAGAGCGCGCCCAACGAGTTGTGCGACAGTGCAACAAGCTACTTGGAGAGTCAAAAAACTGAGAAGTGGAAAATCGGTTAAGTATGGGTGCATGCACGAAAAGTTATATGAAGTATCGAAAAACCGAAGTGGGCCGATGTGTCGAGTTGGACGCCCTAGGTAGGCCAACATGCGGAGGTGGACCCAATGGTTGGAGGACAAGTTGAAAGGTCATCTAGGGGTAGGCCGACCCACCTAAATGCATTGAGCGATGGGTATAAGTATGGATGGCGACATGGGAGAAGAAATCATGGAAGTTCAAGTAGCAAGCATTAGCAAGGCACTTGAGTGAACAAGTGTGAAGGAAATTGGAGTGAAGGCAAGGTGTAGACGGACCGAGGGCCAGAGTACCAAGCCGAGGAAGAAGAGAGAAGCTACATTGAACCAACAAATCGACGGACAGGCATGTGGCTGGACAGCTCTGTGGTTGGTTGGGTTTGCATGGAGGACAGACCGCCGAGCTGAACAATGGGCACAGAAGGTCCTGAACGCAGTGAGCTAAATGGTGGGCACGGGCAGCGATGAACGTGATGAGATGCGGTGTGTACACGAAGGGCATCAAGCTACGAGCAAGTTTGCACGGTGTGATGACCTGCAGAGGGCGATCTGACCCAGTGGGGTGGGCACCTCTACCCGGTGTGATGAGTTGCGACGGTGTAGCGAGCAAGTCTACATGCGGAGGGCGACCTGACATGAGGTGGGTGCCTCTTCCCAGTACGACGAGTTACACTACATGATATAGGTGGGCACTACTAAACGAAGGGCGACCCAACCTGGTGAGGTGGGAGACCTGATACAAGAAGGCCGAACTACTGAAAATTGGAAAGCTTGCTAAGGTGAAATTCGGGCTTTCCTAGCAAGGCTATACTTGTAAATGTATTTGTAAAATACTAAATTATTGATTACTGGGAAAACTCTAATCTGAGAGTTTCCCCTCCCATTTAAAGAAAGTATTCCAATGTTCATATTAATAAATGATGATGATGTAAATGTTGTTTCCACTGTACAATGATGAATGCTTAGTAGAATTGAAGAAAAATAACCAAGTGTTGAATGTTAGGCATAGCCCATACACACAAGTATTGGTTAAAAGAAAGTGGGTAGCGGTGCCACACCTACCTATGTGCGGTTGAAAGACTATTGCCAAGATAGGGGCGTGATAGATGGTATTAGAGGCTTTTTTTAACAAGGAATCGAGATTTGAGAAGTGAAGGAGGGGTGAAGCAGTGTGCTTGGGCCAAGCTGAACGACATGACATGGAAAGTTGGGAAGAATGCCAAGGGAGGCTCTTGCTGACCTTATATAGGTTGAGGCTTATGAAAGAAGAGAACCCACGGATTCGAGACAAACTTGAGGTCATGTAAAGAAATGTTGAAGAATTTTTTTTTTGACTTGGTTGGGAAATGGAGCAGGATGTAACTGCAGATTGTGATGAAGAAGAAGAAGCCATGATATATAAAGAAGAGGATGTTGTGAATGTGAGAATGATGGAGGAAGAACTTGAGGCACCTTTGATTGCTCAAATTGGACCAGGATCGTGCACATTGTAGACATTGATGGATGAAGGCACTCACATTGAGGAGCCTCATGATGAAGTAAGTATTCCTATTAGTAATTGTGTTTCATTGGAGATTTTGGACGATGGGCCATATGCAAGGAAGGGAAAAGAGAATTTGATGATGCTATGGACAACCTTACCATGGATGTCTATGATGAAACCTTGTGTGGAGAAGCAAGGAACATTAATTGTTGCAGAGCTTGTTAGGGCAGTTTGTGACCTCATGGTAGGGGGTGCAAATGCTCATGACAAGGGAGGAACATGATGATAATTGGGAAGGATGGGTCAAGCTTTAGCCATATGGAGAATTGCCTAAATGTCTGGCATGACTCATGGACAGATTAGAGAGAGGGAACACCAAGTTATGATGATATGATACTTGGGTGGACTTCTTCAAGGCTGTGACCAAGAAGCAGCCTTGGTGGACCTTTAGTGGGGGAGGCAATGATGATGGAAGGAACTTGTAATGTGACATATGATATGATGTGATATATATGGTTTCAGTGACCAAGGGCACTAAACCTGATTGAGGACTAGGGTGAGATGATCGATGTTGTGATGGGTCTACTATGATAGACAACATGGTCAGCTTGAGTCATGGACATCGAGTTGGATAGATGGATCATGGAAGACATTATGCAGAGACATTACATAAGATCACTTATAGATATGTCACTTATGGGCATCCAATGAGGGGTGCCAAGGTAGGGATGTTGTGTTGATGAACTTGCTAATGTGACATGGATGCATTTTATAGATGACCCGATGGGTATGTTGTGCACTTTTGTACAACACGACCATGGACTGGTTAGATTTGTGAGCATACTATGGGAGTATCCATACTACATGGAGGACAGAGGCATCTTGCAGTGGAATTTGAGGCATAGACATGTATGCTTTCCAAGATGTTGGATGGAGATGATTCATAGGAGTTCATGATGGATTTAGATGGTTGCAGCCATTGGAGGCTTCATATTATTTGGAGTTGATAGACTTGCAGTGATGGTGATGCCTTAGTGGCAACACTTGGGCATGGGTTGAGTCGAGACTTAACCACTTTTATTGCATGGTGGTTGATTGGTTTATGACCATGGGCAGCACATGGATGATGAGACAGGTGTATACTTTTCCCTTTGACATACTTGAGGTATGACATATTACTGATGTGATGAAGGGTGCTTCCTGGACCTGGATGTGGCACATTGAGAGTCATTTTGATGGGAGGAGCTCTTCATTAGTTTGAGGAGATGGAACTCACACACACATATGGATGATGATGCTTGGATAGATGTGACTGATTAATATGCAACACATTGACACCAGCATCATGGATAGCATGTTGCAGATGCAATGCAGACTACTTCATGGACTTGGGCATGACTTACTTTACACTTTCATAGAGATGGGATGGATCCTTGATTGAGCTGATGTTGTGATAGGATGCTTAGAGAAACGACCGTTGATGGCATGAGGAGGTGCATTCTCATGGTTTGAGTGCGATAGTTGGATTAGCTAGCCAACTAGCTCGAATCATGGAGCCGACAGTGTACTAAGATATGTTTGAGTTGAGTTGGAGTATCATGGAAATAGTTCACATGATGTTGATACATGATGGGGTCGGCACGATATATGTTGCAATGATCGAATGTAGCTTGATTTGGAGGGACCAACCTTCCAAGGTTGGGTAGCATGTGGGATTGCGACAGATATGGTTGATGTTCATGAATTGAGGAGACTTTCCTATTCATGGGGTCATGAGCCTTTATGGTTTGTGTGATGACAGAGCAAAGATGGGTAGCAGGGACATTTTGAAGATGTTGGAGCTAGCAATACTTTACGATGTTGTATGATGGAGTTGTCGAGCACGACAATCATTTAGAGTGGGGGAGTATGTCATGACCATGAGTTGAGCACACTCATGTGAATTGGGCAACGGTGGGAGACATCTCTGATTAGGTGCAACCATTCAACTTTGCAATGGCACACGAGTTTGGTTAAAGGCGACACAATGAGTGGGAGCATTTGGTTAAGCATGCCCCTGGTGAGTTGTGCGACAAGCTACTTGGAGAGTTGAAAAACCAAAAAGTGGAAAATCGGCTAAGTATGGGTGCACCCACGATGAGTTATATGAAGCGTCAAAAATCCAAAGTGGGTTGGCATGTGGAGTTGGATGCCTTAAGCGCGCCGATGTATGGAGGTGGATGCAATGGTTGGAGGACAAGTTGAAAGGTTGGCCTAGGGGTAGGCTGAACCACCTAAATGTATTGAGCAATGGGTATAAGTATGGATGGCGACTTGGGAGAAGAAACCATGGAAGTTCAAGTGACAAGCATTAGCAAGACACTTGAGCGAACAAGGGTGAAGGCAATTGGAGTCAAGGCAAGGTGCAGGTGGACCAAGGGCTATAGTATTGAGCTAAGGAAGAAGAGATGAGTTGCAGTGAACTAGCGAACTGGTGGACAAGCGAATTGGCAGAAAATTCTGTGGTTGGGCGGGTCTACACGGAGGATAGATCGGCGAGTTGAATGGTGGGCGTGGACGGTCCTGAACATGGCAAGATGAACGGTGGGTGCGACTGGCTCTAAACACAATGAGCTACGGTGTGTACATGGAGGGTGCCGAGCTATGGACAAGCCGCATGCGAGTATACACAATGTGATGATTTGCGGAGGGCAGCCCAAACCGGAGGGGTGGACACCTCTACCCTATGCGATGAGTTGCGATGGTGTGGAGGGAAATTCTGCACGTGGAGGGCAACCCGACCTGAGGAGGGTGCCTCTACCCAATGCGAAGAGCTGCATGACATGATAAAAGTGGGCACTGCTGAACGAAGGGCGACTCGACTCGGTGAGGTGGGCGACCTGACACGAGCAGGCCAAACTGCTGAAAATTGGAAAGCTTTCTCAGGTGAAATTTGGGGTTTCCTAGCAAGGTTGTACTTGTAAATGTATTTATAAAATAGTGAATTACTAATTATCAGGTAGACTCTAATATGAGAGTTTCCCCTCTCATTTAAAAGAAAGTATTTTGCTGTGCATATCAATAAATGAAGATGATGTAAATGTTATTTCCACTATGTAATGATGAATGCTTAATAGAATTGAAGAAAAAGAACTAAGTGTTGAATGTTAGGTGTAGCCCGTACTCATAACTATTGGTGAAAAGAATGTGGGTAGCAGTGTCGCACCTGCCTAATGTGCGGTTGAAAGACTGCCGCTAGGATAGGGGCGTGACACAAGGGGTGGCAAGGGTCGACTGGCCCTTGGCACCCTAGGGCCTGTTTGGCCACCCCCACAGCCCAATAGGCCATGGGGTGGCAGGGGTCGATTCTGGATGGGGTGGCAGGGGTCGATTCCCAGAATCGACCCTTGCCACCTGAGGGCCTCTTTTTCGATGTTTTTTAAAATGATTTTTATTACAATGACTTATTTTAATTTTATTTTTTAATTTTTAAATGTTAATTTTAATGTTAACTTTTCCTATATTTTAATTCCTTTTAGTCTAATTTATTTATCTTTATTTTTAGTTATTGTTTTTTTATAAACTAAAAAAAATGGTTCTTTGTTGGTTAATTTTATTTAGTGTCTTAAATGAATGTGTATTTTAAACTTTCCCATTTTCTTTTTTGGCTTTGTTTTGTTTTTGTTACAATTTTAATGTTAAGTTAATTTTTTTTTTTTTTTGTCTTTTTTTTTATATATTTTTATATGATTGATTTTTGTCATGCCTTATTTAGTTTATATTTATATTTGTTATTATGTTTTTATTAATTTTAGATTTTCAAATATTATTTTTTTTTCTTTTGTATAATTTTTTGTGTTTTATTGTTTTTATTTTTCAATATTTGAATTTTCTTTTTTTTTTTTTTTCTAATTTTATTATTTAAATATTTTATTTATTATTGATTTTGTTTCTCTACAAGATCTGTATGATGCCTGCTAGCTACCTAATTCCCATATGTGCATTGGTTATTGATTAAATTTATTGTAATGAAACCGATTGTAATCCATAAATTTGTCATTCCGTGGTTGCTCTCAAGTTTTCATACAATGGGTCCCAGTCACACAGTACACGCGTTCAAATGATGTGAATTTTTTAAATTTTCGTTCTGTATTAAGTTGTCTTATGCTAAAATTTTAAAATTTATATATATTTAGCATTTCAAAAATAAATTACACTTGGTATAATAACTCTTTCATTCAGGTGTTCATTTTTAAAGTTTTTTTAGTCATAATTTTTTCCATAATGTCATGTTTGAAATATTTTGAAAACTTAAGATTTTTTTTGTAGTCATAATCTTTGGTTTTAATTCCATAGTTGAAAAATTGTCAAGATTTTAATGTTTTTCTAGGTCATGATATTTTATCTTTAATGCTATGGTTGAAAACAATTATAAGTATTTTTTCTAAAGTTCATGCTTGAAAATCGTTGAAAAATTAAAGATTTTCAAAGTTGTGATATTTTATTTTTAACGTCATTATTAAAAAATGTTGAAAATTAACACTGAAAAAAATACGTTATTCCAACATCAAAACTTTTTTTTCAGGTTGCTTTTTGCACACACAAATTTTGTTTTTACCGCCATTTTTAAAAAATGTTGAAAATGTACCCCGAAAAAAAATGTTATTCCAACATCAACACTTATCGTTTTCAGCCTTTTCATGTGTTTTTGGGCTAGAGTACTCATTTTGAGGTAATATTTACCGTTTGATCGGCAACTATATTTTGTTCTATTTTCCCTTGTGAGAGGCTCAATTGTTGCTTTTGCTTCTTCTTCTTTCTAGGATTAGAATAATCCCCATGGGTTTCCTCTTTTGCCTTCTTCTTTCCTTTTTCTTCTTTCATTCCTTCCCCCTCTATTTCTTTAATCTCCTCTGACTCTTCTTCTTCTTCCTCCTCTTCTACCTCTTCTTCCTTTTTTAACTTCTTCCTCTTCAACTTCTCCTTTTTGGCTACAATATTTAATGTCCTATCTTTCTTTCCCCATAGAATTCCTAAGGATATGGTGGTTACTCTGCTGATAAGCTCTACGTTAAGATTGATGGTAGGTACCCTAAAAATAGTTGTGGCACTGTCTTCAACCATAGCATGGAGGGCCATGGAAAATTCACGGGTTATCTCATCATCAGATCCCTTCAATTTCTCAAAGAAACCCATCCACTGATGATTTATGAAAATGTCTCTAACAGGTGGATGTTGATGTATTCTAGTGGTGTTTGTGGGTTCCCTTTGTTTGAAATCTCTCCCCGTCGCTCTTATTGTTGTCTTCTTAAGTTATTTCAAAATGTTTTTTTTTTTGAAAGGTTTTGTCTTGAGTAGTGAGGGTATGAAGGTAGGGTAAGGAGATTCATGTTTCTTTCCCATCAGAGGGAGGGAATTATACCCTCAGCCTCAAGAAAATTATCTCTTCTCCCACTTTGCCCTTCTTGTGCAAGCAAACAAATTTTTAAAATAAATTTAAGCCTATAGGGTTTGATACAAGATTCCTATAGCAGGCAGAATTTACTCGACAATTGTATGAAAAATGGGAAGAGAATAGTCCACTTACTGCTCTTAAGATGTTTTCCTTATGTTTGTGGGGGTTTGGAGGAGATTTCTTGAGGGTTTGTGTTGGGTTGTGTTATATTCTTTCCGCAACTAGCCCACTTGGTTAACTGGGGGGTTAGAAAGGGGGCGGAGCCCCCCCTTCGTTGCGCCGATTGTGTACTGGGGGAGTCACAGGGGGTTTGAGGGATGTAGGTAATCCCACCCTATGGGGTTCGGGGCAACGCCTTAGAAAATTTTGGTTTTGGACCCTATATTAGGTTGGGTGGACCTACCTATCGTTTTGTGCATGTCTTTCGCACATGGTTTTGGATGCGATGGTTTTTAGTCCATGGTTTTGGCCATGATGGTTTTTGGTCCATGGTATTGATGCTTCAGCATGTATAAATATGTATTGTAACATTGAAAGGAACATAATGAAAAATCAAGTTGGTTGTCCCGATTTTGGGATCCAGGGGAAATCTCTATGTATATGTGTTTTATGTGTTATGCTCTCGCATTGTTTATTTTCTGTGTTTTAGAATTCATATACAAGTAATTTCTGTATGGGGTTAAAACCTACATTTGGTATCAGAGGTTTTTTGGCTTCAAGGGGGTGCCTTTGTTGTTGAGGGGTTTTGCTCGGGCCTCTGGTAGACCCCATTCAGTGGGAAATCTGCGGGATTGATTCTAGTGGTGAAATAAGATGGCGAGCATGGAAAGATAGAGATCAAGAAATTTAATGGTCAGAGTTTTGAGTTGTGGAAACTCAAGATGGAGGATTTGTTGGTGGATAAGGATCAGTGGATCATGGTAGATCCGGGTACTAAATCAACTTGAGTGTGCGATGAAGAATGGAAGAAGTTGGATCGAAAGGCAAAGAGCACAATACAATTGTGTGTCTCAAATTCAGTGTTGTTGAATGTATCAGGAGAAGCTAAGACGAAGGCTTTGTGGGAAAAGTTATGGAATTTGTACCAATCTAAGTCTTTGGTGAATAAATTGTTCCTACGGAAAAAGCTGTCTAACCTGAGGATGAAAGATGGAGACTCGGTGAGAGAGCATCTAAATGCGTTCAATACTGTGGTAAGTCAGTTATTGTCTGTTGATATCAAAATTTCAGATGAAGATAAGTGCATTAGTTTGTTGTGTTCTCTACGAGGTTCGTGGGATAGTCTAGTTATTACAATGGGTAGCAATGCAATTGCCTTGCAGTTTGATGAAATAGTATCATCCTTGCTTACGAAGGAGATGAGATGGAAAAATATGGTGATCTAGAATGGTGATTCCTTGTCTGTACAAGGACGGTCCCAGAACAGAAACAAAAGTGAGACATCGAGTGGGAGATCTAAATCTAGAGGGAGATCTAAATCCCTAGGAAAACTTGTAAAGGTGGTGTGTTGGAAATGTGGAAAGGAAGGGCATTAAAAAAGGGATTGTAAATCTAAGGCTCTTGATAAACGAAAGGGATCTAATGATACTCCTTCTGGAGAGGTGAAAACCACCTTAGATGAAGGTGGGGATGTGTACTTGTCTTCTTCAAGTACACATGTAGATCATGAGGCATGGTTGATTGACTCAAGTGCATCCTTTCACTTCACTCCCCACAGAGAGTGGTTCTGTGAGTATGAGAAATTTGATGGTGGTGATGTCTTCTTGGGGGATGATAGGAAGGCTAGAATCGTTGGTTGTGGAAAAGTAAAGTTGAAGTTGCAAGGTGGAAGAGTTAGAACACTTTTGGGTGTTCTGCATATTCCCGGATTGGCTAGAAATCTAATTTCTGTAAGCAAGCTAGATGTTGTAGGTGTAAAAACAGTGCTCGAGAAGGATACCTACAAGATGGTTCGGGGAGCATTGGTATTGATGCAGGGAGTTCAGATTGGAAGTCTGTACAAGCTGCAAGGTAGCACTATGGTTGATGGGTGCAATAGTTATGTGGTTCCTGAAAGTGGAGTAGAAAATCTAGTGGTCTATGGAGAGAAGACCATGCTCTAGCATCAAAGGCTTGGACATATTGGAGAGAAGGGCCTTCAAATACTTCATGGTAAAGGTATGGTAGAAGGTATGAGTAATAGCTCTTTGGATTTTGATTTAGGTGAAAACTGTGTATATGGGAAGTAGAATTAGGTGAGTTTTCCCTCTGGTGGTAAGAGAGCGAAACATATATTAGAGCTTGTGCACAGTGATGTGTTTGGACCTGTGAAGGTTCCATCACTGGGTAAGTTTGTGTACTATGTATCATTTATAGATGACTTCTCAAGAAATACATGGACATATTTCCTTAAGAAGAAATCTGAAGTCTTTGACAAGTTTAAAGAATTTAAGGCTTTGGTGGAAAACCAGACAAAGAATAAGATAAAAGTTCTGAGGACAAATAACGATGGATATTTTTGTAGTAAGGAATTTGAATAGTTCTGTAAGAAGTGTGGTATAACATGGTAGGCGACTACTCCATATACACCTCAACAAAATGGAGTTGCAGAAAGAATGAACAAGATGTTGATGGAAAGGGCAAGAAGCATGCTTAATGGTGCCGAGTTAGGACAGGAATTCTAGGTAGAGGCAGTGGAGACAACATACTACCTAGTCAACAGATCACCTTCATCAGCGTTGGAGGATAAGACCCCACAAGACATATGGACTGGTAAGAAACCCTCTCTTTCACATCTGAGGGTATTTGGATGTGATGCATATGTACATGTTCCAAAGGAGAAACAAACCAAGTTAGATACTAAATCTGAAAAGTGCATCTTTATTGGGTATAAGTATGGTTTAAAGGTTATAAGCTTTGGAACCCAATAACAAGGAAGGTTGTGTACAACCAAGATGTGGTGTTCAGAGAGGTAAAAAATGTTATTAAAAATGAAGTCCAACTAAAGGAACTTGAGAAGATAGAGTTTGAGCTTAAGGATGAAGAATTAGACTCTACAACAGAGGAGGAATCAGAAGATGAAGAGCCACAAACATCGAGTGTGAGAAGATCAGTTCGAGAAAGAAGGTAGCTAGAAAGTTATTGTCCATCTACTTTCTGTTCAAATTTTTCTTTATCTGTTACTAATGATGATCCCAGAACTGTAAAGGAAGCAGTAGATTCAGAGGATGGAAAACTCTGGAAAGAGGTCATGGTTGATGAAATGACATCATTGCACAAAAATGAGGCTTGGGATCTGGTGGAGTTTCCGTCTAGAAGGAAACCCATTGGCAACAAATGAATGTTCAAGAAGAAGACAAATGCAGAAGGAAAGGTGGAGAAATACAAAGCTCGATTGGTAGAAAAATGTTATTCCCAGGTACTAGGAATTGATTTTGGTGATATTTTTTCTCCTGTTGCCAAGGTAACTTCTATTATATTACTTTTATATGTTGCTGTTACTTTTGATTTTGAGGTAGAATAGATGGATGTGAAGATAGGATTTCTTCACGGGGATCTGGAAGAGGAGATCTACATGAAGCAACCTGAAGGTTTTGCGGTGAAGGGTAAGAAAGAACTGGTATGTAAGTTAAAGAAGTATTTGTATGGGTTAAAATAGTCACCAAGGATGTGGTATCGGAAATTTGATACATTTATTCGGGGACTTGGCTTCACCAAAAGCAAAGCAGATCACTGTGTTTATTTTAAATTAACTAGTGACCGTGTTATTTATCTGGTCTTGTGTGTGGATGATATGTTGGTGGTTGGAAATGAAAAAGAAATTATCCAGGATTTGAAGACACAATTGTCCTCCAAATTTGACATGAAAGACCTCTTGGTGCTGCAAACTATATTTTGGGCATGGAAATTAAAAGAGATCGTACAAAGAGGAAGCTCTGGTTAAATCAGGGGAAGTAAGTCGAGACAATATTGCAGAAGTTTAATATGTAGGATAGTAAACCTGTGAAGGTTCCTATTCCTGTAGGTGTGAGGTTATCTGCTGAACAGTGTCCCAAGACACAAGAAGAGGAAGAGGACATGTCCCGTGTTCATATGCAAGTGCAGTTGGTAGCCTGATGTATGCAATGGTCTGTAGTAGACCAGACATTGCACATGCAGTGGGA
>APFE031419578.1:0-22213 GCA_000404065.3 Pinus taeda
ACATCAACTTCCCGGGGTCGTAACTTTAGCATATGATCTCCGTTTGACGCGTACAATAGCTCATTAGAAAGATCTATTCGAGCACTATCATTGTTGGAATGGCAACACTGGTCCACGTGTTTCCCCTGGAATCCCAAAAAACGTCGTTTAGGGCCTCAAAACGGCTCCGGAAGTTCAGGACCCGAAAAACTGCTAAAAATAGTAAGTTGTGCTACAATTAAGGAAACTGAAAATGCTGAGAAAGATAATGGTGGGGGTCCATGTGGACTTGGCAGGTGGCCACCAATATCCACCTGGATCACATAATTAACTACAACTTAGTGTATACCTTATTTACACATTTTTTGTTTTTAAATTTTTGGAAACTGGAAAAGAAATAACAAAGTAACATTATAGCTCTGATTTTTCTGTGTAAATTTCAAACAATTTGAAATAAACTTAAAATTACAATGATCATTGTTAAATATTATTAAATGCAATGTTTTCTTCCTAGATATGTTAAAGAAGTTAAGGATCCATATAATCTTTAAATATTCAACCCCCACCACGGGTGATTATGCTCTGTGATGAATGGATATCATGAAAATTGCTGGAAGGGGATGCCACCTAGATTCTCATCTTCCTTCATTAAGTTTACAGGGCATAAAATTTAACTCCCAACTGATGTGAGCTTCAATGGCCATTGAATGGAAGTATGCATGGTTTAATCTCCACACGAATGATAGGGCTCATCACCCTGTGTCAATGATGGAATTTTATAGAAATACCTCATTTTTAAATCAATTCCATGACCCTGGCGGTGAATTAGGGTATGATAGGCGTAATTCTCCATGTCGGTTATGGTTCAATGGTGGTTTTGACACAATATGGGCGGGCACTAAGAAGAGAATGGGCAACTCAGACATGATATTTAGGAGTTATGTTTCATCTCTCCAAGAATTCCTTTCTGTTGATCTCTCGTTCATGGATATTGTGGATCTCTCTTCAACCCACACAGTTATGGCTTTTTTACTAGCTCACATTGAAGCTCTCTCTCACAATTTCGATTTGTTAAGTGATATGAGGTCAATTTTCTAGTAGGATTAGATAGGTATCAGTGCTCTGTTCACTCAAAACGAAGACAGTTTGATTAAGATCCATATGCAACCTCCTCTTTCCAAGGAAGGATCTGTTCTCGGCTCCATCATTGGAATTGAGCGTACGGTGGAAATGCTTCGTATGGTGAAGGTGTACCATTTTCTACGAATAATTATAACCTTGGTGAAATTGACATAGTCCTTTGGCAAGAAACTATGGTCCTCTACTTATGTGGAGCGTGTTGGTAAAGGGATGTTTTGAACTAAGGAAAATACATGGTTAGTCAGCCTTGCCAGCATGTTGTTGTTGGGTGACAGGTTTGATGGTTGTTACTAGGCAACGAGACCTACGGTCATGGCTATGGGGCATTATGGTCTAAGCTTGGGGCTTCTTATTGTAGTTGGTCAGAATAACAAGCAACATGGTTAGTATTGTAAGAATTGCAAAGGGTTTTTTGTGATTCGTGGGAAGAGAACTTGCTTTTGGATAGGTAATCAATCAGATAACCCATCCTCTTAATGATGGGTCTGGCTTCACCTTGATTAATGCTTAGATCTTAGTCTTGTGCCCATAAAATTATGGTGCTCGTGTATAATCGGTATTGGCAATTAGTTAGAGAAGTCCTACATGTCTGTCACTATCTGAATAGCATTAGCATATTTTTTGTAATGTTTGTTTCTTTCATTAGGAAAACATTAGCAATCTCAAGACTCTAAATTTGTGCTACTAGTATGGTTTCCCTTTGGGCAGACTAGTAACACAAAGACACATCCGATGTAATATTTTCTTGATATAATGAGCAAGAGAAACTTTACACACAAAAAAAAATATTTAAATATTCAAATATAGAGACTCCTCACATATTTTTTTGCTAACATAAACTATGTGCGAAGGAAATGTGTTTTGTAATATTGTTTGACTAATTGTAGAATTACAAAATTTGATAAATCAATAAAACAATGTAAGAAATTACACTATAAAAAAGCACACACGACATAAACAAATAAATTCATTGAAAAGTGTTTTTGTACATTGTTAAAAGTTATCATATTACATAATTACAAGATGAAATCATATGCCAACTATCTAATGAACCGAAAAAATTCTTTGTCAATGCTCAAATTCTTGAAACAAAATTTAGAAGAAAATGTTATTAACATTAGAACTACAAATAGGCGGAAGCACATAAATGTGGATGGCCCGCAACCCCTCGCCAATAGTCCATGGAAATTCAATCTTAGTAGTTATCGACAAGAGAGATATCTGCACTTTTCGTAGAACACATCCTAATTTTGACAACTTGACAGTAATACTATCTCCAAAATACCAATAGTAGATTGCTTAACAATGCAAGAAAAAAGAATAGAAGATCAACTAACCATAACATGAAATCATATCCCAATCATCTGACAAACTGAAAAAGTTTTCGACCAATTCAAATTCTTCAAGCAAAAAGTATAAGTTCATGTTAAGATTGGTATTGTGGATATGTGAATGTGTGAGAATGCGGATGCTTCCCCTACTCCTTTCCAACCACAGATTAGGTAATCAAAAGATGAAATCATATCCCAATCATCTAACAAACCAAAAAAGCATCTGACAACACTCAAATTCTTCAAGAAATAAATAAAATATAGTTTTCAAATTGAAAGTGCAGATATGTGAAAGTGCGGATATGCAAAAATGTGAAACCATCAATAAATTTCTTGACAATGCAAGCAAAGAGAACCAAAATACCATCACCAGTTTACTTGATAATGTAAACAAAGATAATGACAATACCATCAGTAGATTTCTTGACAATGCAAGCAACGATTATTGTACCATAACCAGATTCCTTGATAATGTAAACAAAGAGAAGTGTCATTGTATATGTATAATCATGTTTTGATTGTTTATTGTAAATGTGCCATGTTTATCGAAACTAGAAAACAAATTAATAACAACTTATTTTCCAGACACTATTTATCATATATGAAACTTTTTGTAGATCAAGAAACACTTTCTCCAATTCCACACCTTTGAGAAAACATATTGTAGTCCTATTGTTTTCATGTATGATACCATTTAATGGATGGAAATAAATGAAGCAATAGTTTTCATTGAAAATGGTACAAAAAACTATATTTACACTCATAGTTCTAAAAGTTGTCATTGGACTATTGCAATTAGCACATACAATCTCAAATGGATTTGTATATGCACTAGTCAATGTCAGTTTTGCTTTCGAGTGTTGTAAAATTGATATGGAAAATTGAGACTTAGCAACTTGAAATCAAATGTCTTTCTATCATTATTTTTATTTTTATATATATATATATATATATATATATTATATATATATAATTATATATTATATATATAGATAGAGAGAGAGAGAGAGAGAGAGAGAGAGTTATAATAAAATAAAGTTTGCCATGCATATTCCACTCACGAAGGAAAGTAGTTTCCTTAGATTTTCGACTTGATTTTATATTTTAAATGAGCCTATGAACATGGATTGTGAGGTTCGGAAAACCCTTTCTTGCTTTCTAACTATATATTTTATCAAGATGAGAGGAAAAATGTTTTCTTGCAATTGTATTTGAATTGAAAGATATGCTAAAAAAATCTATCCATGTACTTGAACCTATAAGATATGTAGTATTTGTAAAAGAATACATGTAAACCGTATAAGAGATGGAAAATAAATTTGTAGCGTTGAAACATTCAAATAAATCAAAGCTTACTATTGCCATGTCCTCTTATCCATTTCCATCTTTTATTTGTAGTGCACATTGCATTCTTCTTTGTGTTGCTGAAATTGTAATGGCACCAATTGTGCAAAATCAAAACGGATCTTGACCATGGGACACATTTGTAATCGTCATATTTGGAAAGAATGGATACTCTGTGAAAACAAGAAAAATGTTTTCTACAATGCTAAATCTATTTAACAAAATTATTTTCTCGTAGTCACCACAATTGTATTTGTGCTTTGAAGATATTTTGAAATTTCTAATAGAAACACCAGCATTTCCAATAAGTTTTGCCTCATGTTGTTCGATAAAATATGTTGGAACAAGCAATATTATTGTTATTTTGACTTTCTTATCCGTCAAATTCATATGGAGTATTGCTTTTATCTTATTTTCTTTGTCCAAAAAAGTTCAGTGTGTAACTAAGACAATGCCATGGAAATTGATTCATGTTATATTGTTATTGATATCTTCGATCCATAATGGCATAGAGTCAATCTCTTTTTGCCTAGTTATGAGCATTGAATTGAAATTAATCCAAGAAAATAAAATGGAAAATTGATATACGGTTAACTAATCCTGGACATAGCTACCTTTTTTCTTTTTGATTTTTCCCTGTTCTTTGTTCCTTTTGCTTTGTCTTTGTGATATATGCTTTTGTAATAGTGTTCATCGTTACCTCTACTTCCTTGTCCATGTCTACTATCACATCATCTAAATCTGATATTTTTTTCATGTTCACAAATAATGCATTCGAATCACTGCTTAAAAACAAATTATAATTGATACTAAGTAATAATTGGCTCATGAAGATAGAACTAGATAGTGCAAAGCCATCACTAATATATATTCTAATATCAGTTTCGTAGTTACCAAATAGAATTTGATTTCTATGCATATAGGTAAAATACTAAATAGATTTTAGTTCCAACATATTCTAATTTATAGTTCCTTATTACATATATTAAATTGAAACATTAACAAATGCACAAATGTTTTATAGAAATATTCAAAGTACCTTATTCCTTGTAATTGTTATCTTGAACTTGAATCTTTAAGTGTTATATGTTTCCTGAAAATTGAAAACACCTTTCTTTAGATAAATTACATAAAAAATTATATAGCAAAAAGAACATCAAGCTATATAATGTAATAATAATCAAATTACAATGAATAGAATAAAAACACACTTGTTAGAAAAGTTATCATTATCTTTAACTAGATTTGCTCTACTTGTGTTCATTTTCCCTGTTCCGACGATACGAAATAGATCAAATATATATAAATAAGAGGGAAAAAAGGTTCTAATTTCATAGCGCAAAAATAATTCAGAAATGACAACTACATGACAGTAACGTATATTGGATAAACATGTTTAGCACTCTCATATTATCTACTTCTTGAAATCCACACCTCATTTCTATAGGTTTGTAACATATATTGTATAAATGCTCTAAGTACTCGCATATAGAAGAAAGGATGTGTTGTTTAACTAAAAAAAATGTCACGCGTTTTGCACCTTCATTTGATTTAATGGTCTCGTAGAGAAAATCCCCCATATCATGCGACTACCAAAACGACCATCGTACATCTTGGGGAAGAAATCTATTTGTAACCAACTCCCTTGAAAAGTAATTGAACATGCATTCGAAGCATATATGCTAAAAAACTACGTAATAAACACCTAGCCAATGCTCCTATGGACAACATAACTAGAATTTGTGGTGACAATTATTGCATTGCTTTTTTAATTTTCAATATATGTATTAGATACCAAGTAAATACGAGCCTCATTCAGCCAATGGAAAATTAAAAATATGATTTCCAGAAATTAGAAAATGATTTTTGAATTTATAAGAAAAAATGAATATTCAACATTTTCCCAAAACTATGGTTAAAATTGAAAAAACTTGGAAAAATAATTGATAGTGAATGGACTTCAACCAATGCACCTACAAATAGAATTTTTTTAAAATGGAGAGTCAACACACTTTGACCACAAAGTGAGTATTGTAGTCCCTAGTGAGGCAACAACTAATAATAATAATAATAAATCAAAGAATTAGTAATTAGAATTATCATATTAGATTTCAAAATTTCATGATATGTTTTAGATACTAAGTAGTAATAATAATAATTAATAGTCAATGGAATTTGACCATGAGGTGAACAGTGTAGTCCCTAGTGAGGCACATACTCATAATGAGAATTTTGCATTGAGCACAATGACACCTTGGTCATTGGCATAAACTTGTAATTAAATTTAAATCTCACACTTCATCTGGAAACTTGAAAGCATTACAATTGTAATAAATGCCCTTCACTTCACCCTAAGGGCTTGTAAAATTAAGTTACAATCATCACATAAATATGCAAATTTCATTCATAAACATGTAATCTAATATGCATCAAAAATAGTGAAACATGAGCAAACAATACATGAACCATAAAGAAATTGTTGATAATGGAGTTCACCTAGATCTCTTCCTCAATTGGGCTACATCTCTGAGTTTGTCTTTAAAGGTCGAATCGCTTCTATTGTCCTTCAAAAGAGGTTGAATTTACAATGCTTTTACAAAAGGACAGAATCCCACAAATTGCCTTCTACTACAGTAGAGGTTGACACATTGCATACATTTCTTCATTACCTCATAATGACTCTTGAGCTCTCAAGCTCTATAAATGAAAAGATCTTATTAAACACAAATCTCTCCAAAAACTCTTTCAAACTCCCTCTAAACTTTCTCAAAATTAGCTCCCTTTTTTCAAAGAGCACATAAGAGGATTTATAACCCCTTTTTTTGGAATCCATAAACAAAGAGAAGAACATCTCCTTAGATTGACATTCCAAGGAGGGAATAATTCTCTTGTTTCCATAACAAAGGAACTTATGAGGATTCTTAAGGAGAAAATCTCTTCAACTCCAACAAACTTGAACCTTATCCACATTTTTTAGGGAAACAATCCCAAAATCTCAACTCCCACCTTACAAATCTTTCCTTGAAATCTTATTTGGCATGGTACACATTGGAGACTAGTGAAAGGATCCCCCTCGATCATAATGTAAGAAATTATTTCCATAGTTTGGATACACAAAATATTTTATTTTGAAATTTAAAAAAAAGAGAGCATAAACTAGATGCAAAATGTATGGTTTATGTTTGAACGTGAAAACATCGTATTTGACATTGGGATGCAATATTTTTTTTAGGTAAACAGTACATGTTTTCTTCTATATGCAAGTACTTAGAGCGTTTATATAATATATGCTATAGTCTTGTACCAATGAGATGCAAAGTTCAAAAAGTGAATATTAAAACAATGATAACTTTCCTAAGAGATGTGTTTCTGTTTGATTTATTGTCATTTGATTATTATTACCTTATAGATCGTTATGTTTATTTGTTTATTTATTTTATGTACTCTATGATATGTAATGTTGTATAGAGAAAGGTAAACAAAAATATATTTGCAAAACAATGTTTTTGTTCCCTTCTCTGCACAACCATGTTTTCACAAACAAACAAAAAACACTTCACTTAATATTACATAAAATTGCAAATAAAATCACTATTGTTCCACTCTTGACAAGCAATAGAAAATGTAAATTTTTCAATAGCCTTGTGAAACTCTTATTCAAAAATAGGTTGTAGCCTCAACATCTCCTAAATAGTTCTCCATGAGTACTTCCTCCTTTGAAAGTCTTTGCACTCCACAACTTGCCTTGTCTCCTTCAAATATGTTATTAGTATTAATTAATTATGCATATGCATATTAATTAATTAATTATATTTGCTGAAAATTGGGAAAAAAAAAGTCTTTCCACTCCAGAACTTGTCCCATCTCCTTCAAATTTGTTTTATCCAACCACTTTGCATATATTAAACAAAACAAGCAGTTTATTAAAGTTAAGAAACTACAAGTTCTCACATATTCCCGTACAATCACTATCCAGGTGCATAGATGCTTCACTGAACTTCCTTACCTCCGCATAATCCTTCACTCCACACAGATTCATGGCTCTATGCACTTGTTCTCCCACACAACTAAATCTGTAAAATTTTAAGATGAAAATATATATATATATATATATATATATATATTAAATTAAATAAGAGCTTTGATAGTTTATGATAGTGTTAATGTCAATGTTAGTGCTCTAAAATCTTCTTTTGCACCTTTTCACTCATCTTTGGCATCATTGAACAAAGTAGTAGCAATCTCAGGCAAAACAATGTCAGGGCACTCACTAACGAAATCACCTCACACAAAATTATCCTTTTTTGTCCATACCTCTATTTTGCATACTAAATTAACTTCATGTGCATTGTAGAGCAAGAAAGAATGACTCGATGTAGTCTTTTCTCCTTAACAAAGTCCCAAGCACCCAATTTCTCCACATACCCTTTCTCCCAAACTTCCCCCACACCCTTTCTCCGCATAGAAAAATTGTAGCAGCTTCATATTAAATTAATATTTCAAAGCTACTTGCACATACTTCTTCCCAATTTCTTCATACACCCTTTCCACGACACTTCCCCCCCAATCTCTCTCCTTCCTCCGCATTTCACAAAATTAGTCGTTTTTGTCCATGCCTCGATTCCGGATATTAAATTAGTCTTATGAGGAGTGCATAGGAAGAAAGCTTGACTTGATATAGTCCATACTCTTTTACAAAATCCATCACACACCCTTTCTCTTGCACTTCTCACACACCTTTTCAACAAAGTAAACTATCAAATGGGAATTGTACCGAGTACCCATTTTTTTCAGGTAGCAAAAAATCATCCAATTTTGAAAAGAGTTAATTTAGAATACACTTTTTTTAGCATATTTTTAACACTTTAAATTTTCTTATGTATCAAGTATGAACATTTTTTTTAATATTAGTAATTTCCATGTTGATTTTGAAAAGTGTTGATGCAGCATCAACCCCTGTTTTAGAGGGTTTTGACACTTTAAATTTTGTAATGTGTTAAGTGGGATAATTTTTTTAAAGTGTTGGTAATTTTCATTCAGATTTTGAAAATCATCAACTTTAAGGCATATATTTGACACTTTAAATTTTATGTCTTAAGTATCCACAATTGTTTTTTTAAATGTTGATTATTTAATTATTTTTCATGTTGTCATATTTCCCTTCTCATTTTTTATCATAAGATACTTGTTTTCTAAGAGTTTTCCAAACATGTGTTTTTTGTTTTTCTTTGCAATGTTCTTTTATAATGATTTTTGTTTGTGAAGTTTAAAAATAATAATAGCATTAATATTTTGAGATTAGGATTTTTTTATAAATTTATAGATCATTAATTAATACTTCAATACACAAAATAATTGTCCCTAAAAAATAATAATTTAAACACTCAATAGAAATACACATTATGCATATAGATATAATTAAAAAAATACAAGATCTTTCGCTAAAAATGAATATTAATTAATAAAAAAATGAAAATTTTGAATAAAAAGTTGGAGAAATAACAAATTTGACGAAAAATTTATGAATGTTTATATCAAAGATGATGACATTGGAAGATTTTTTTTTTTTTAAATAATTGAGATAAAATTTAAGTAAAATTACAAAAACAAAATGTTTAAAAAATAAACATAAATAAATAAAACAATATTAAAATAAAAAATTAAACACAAAAATTTAAAATTAGAATTAAATTTATATATATTATATATATATATATATATATATATATATATATATATATATATATATATATATATATATATATATATATAATTGTTTTTTGAAAAACAAACCACTAAAATAAATAAAATAAACATTTAAAAAAACACACACATTAAAAATATTTAAAAATAAATAAATAATAAAAAACGAAGGCCCCTCCGACCCTAGGCGAAGGCGCAACCAACTCTGCGGAGTTGGCCTTGCCTCCGCCCAAGGCTCATTGGGTTGCGGCCTTGGGCTGGATGGGAGTTGTGAGGAGTTAGCCTTGCATCCACCTAGCCCCCCCGGAGCTAGCCTTACCTCCACCCAAGGCTCATTGGGCTGCAGGTCTGGGCTGGGGGGGAGCTGCGAGGAGTCATCCTTGCATACGCCTAGCCCCACAACGCCCTCCCACGCCACTTTGCATATATCAACCAAAACATGCAGTTTATTAAAGTTAAGAAACTACATGTTCCCATACAATCACTATCCATGTGCATAGATGCTTCACTGGACTTCCTCACCTCCGTGTAATCCTTCACTCCACACAGATTCATGGCTTTATGCACTTGTTCTCCCGCACAACTAAATCTGTAAAATTTTAAAATGGAAAAAGAATTTTAAAATTAAATAAGAGTTTTGATAGTTTATGATAGTGTTAATGTCAATGTTAGTTCTCTGAAAGCGTATTTTGCACCTTTGCACTCATCTTTGGCATCATTGAACAAAGCAGTAGCAATCTTAGGCAAAACAATGTTAGAGCACTCTCTAACGAAATCACCTCACACAAAATTAGTCTTTTTTTTCCATACCTCAACTCTACATACTAAATTAGCTTCTTGTGCATTGTAGAGCAAGAAAGCATGACTTAATATAGTATTTTCTCCTTAACAAAGTCCCAAGCACCTAATTTCTCCACACACCCTTTCTCCCAAACTTCCCACACACTCTTTCTCCGTACAGCAAAATAGTAACAGTTTCATATTAAATTAATATTTCAAAGCTACTTCCACATACTTCTTCCCAATTTCTTTGTACACCCTTCCCTCTGCACTTACCCCCCAATCTCTCTCCTTCCTGTGCATTTCACAAAATTAACCTTTTTTGTCCCTGCCTCAACTTCGCATATTAAATTAGCCTTATGAGGAGTGTGTAGGAAGAAAGCTTGACTTGATATAGTCCATGCTCTTTAACAAAATCCATTGCACACCATTTCTCTTGCACTTCTCACACACCCTTTCAACAAAGTAAACTATCAAACAGGAATCATACCGAGTACTCGTTTTTTTGAGGTAGCAAAAAATTATCCAATTTTGAAAAGAGCTAATTTAGAATACACTTTTTTTTTAGCATACTTTTGACACTTTAAATTTTCTTATGTATCAAGTATGAACATTTTTTTTAATATTGGTGATTTCCATGCTAATTTTGAAAAGTTTTGATGCAGCATCAACCCCTTTTTTTAGAGGGCTTATTTTTGACACTTTAAATTTTGTAATGTATTAAGTGTGGATAAATTTTTTTTAAGTGTTGGTAATTTTCATGCAGATTTTGAAAAGCATCAATATTTTTTTAAGGCATATTTTTGACACTTTAAATTTATTATGTCCTAAGTATCCACAATTATTTTTTTAAATGTTGACTATTTAATTATTTTTCAAGTTGTCTTATTTACCTTCATGTTTTTTATCATAACATAATTGTTTTTTAAGAGTTTCCCAAACATGTGTTTTTTGTTTTTCTTTGCAATGTTTTTTTATAGTGAAATTTTCGCTAAAAATGACATGTTAAATAAAAAAATTGGAGAAATAACAAATTTGACGAAAATTTTATGAATGCTATATCAAAAGATGATGACATTTGAAGTTTTTTTCAAAAGCAAAATAACTGAGATAAAATTTTAAGTTAAAATAAATAAATTAAATTAAAAATTAAAATTTTAAAATTAAATAAATAAATGTACAATTTTAAAATTTAACAATATTTAAAATAAATTTTAAACACAAAAATTTAAAAATTTATTATTATATATATATATTTATATAATATATTTATATATTTATCTATATATTATATATATCTATATAAACAATTTAAAAAGAAACCACTACAATAAAAATAAAATAAACATTTTAAAAAAACACACATTAAAAAAACATTTAAAAAAATAAAAAATAACTAAATAAAAAATAAAAGACCAAGGCACCTCGTGCCCTCGGCAAAGGCACAACCAACTCCCTGGAGTTGGCCTTGTCTCCACCCAAGGCTCATTGGGTCACGGGCTTCGACTGGGAGGGGGTTGCGAGGAGTCAGCCTTGCATCCTCCTAGTCGTCCCCTTGCCTCCCCCGGAGCTGGCCTTGCCTCCACTCAGGGCTCGTTGGGCTGCAGACTTGAGCTGGGGGAGAGTTGTGAGGAGTCGTCCTTGCATACGCCTAGCCCCCCCACCCTAACCTGGGTCTGCAGCCCCACGTGCCCTAGTTGGAGGCAAGGCTAATTCTCGGAATCAACCAAGCCCCGCCAAGTACCCAAGGGGCCTCGTTTTTTATTTATTTTTTATTATATTTTGATTTATTTCATGTTTTTTTACTTTTTAATTTTTTTAATTATTATTATTTTTTAATTTTTTTTTTTATGTTTTAATGGGTTTTTCATATATTTTTTTTTCTAAAAATTGTTTTATGATTTTTTATTTAATGCTTTTATTTTTATGTTTTTTTTTTAGTTTTTTTTTTTTTTTTATTGTATTATTATTTATTTAATATTTTTTTTTTTGTTTGGTCCAATGAGTATTATTATTGTTTTTTTTTATCTTTCCTTTCTTTCTTTAAAAAAAAAAAAAATCTTAAATTATTTTGGATCTATATATATATAATATATATATAAATAATTTGTATTTTTTCACATTTTATGTTTGATATTTTTTGTTTTTTTATATAGTTTTTTTTTTTTATTTTTAATTATATTTTTTTATTACTCATTATTCTAAAATTTTGTGTTTTTTTTTTTTTGTTTTTTTTTATTTTTTTCATGTTTAATTTTGTTTTCTTTATATTTTTTTTTTTTATTTATTATTTATTTGTTTTGGTTTGGTTTTTTTTGCAAGATCTATGTCAATCTTCAACTAGCAATCTGATACCATTATGTGTTAATTTGATAATTGATTTTAAAGTCTTCGTTATAATGGACTGAGTTCGCCCTCACAATGTGTCAATTTCATGGTTGGTCTTTAAATTTTCATTACAATGTGTCGAGTTCACCTACACTACGTCTCAATTTGATGGTTGATTTTTATTTTTTTGTTGCAATGTGTCAAGTTGTCTTAGACTAACATTTTAAATTCACTATATTTTTAACATTTAAAAAATGATTTTCTCTTGGTATAATGACTCTTTCATTTAGGTGTTCATTTTTAAAGTTTTTTTAGTCATAATTTGTTTGCTTAATGTCATGGTTAAAATATGTTGAAAACTTAAACTTTTCTGTAGGAATTTACAGGGTAAGTTCCTCAAACAAAACACCAAAGGACGCCGCTCATAAACAGATCACAGATCAATACACCAGTATTCTTGACATGGTTAAAACCCTCAAAGAGGGAAACAGTCCACAGCCTGAGCCAACATGGCCACTTCAGGCAATTTATTAATAAAATAATGAAAATTTACATAAGCTTCTCTCATGGATGGTTACACTACAAAAGACCCTCCATGCTATTTAAATAGAGATCATGGACCAATCAAGTGTTAAGCCACAGATCAAGTATCAGTAATACAGAGGAGAGAATGAACCGTCGTATCACTTCATGTCTAAACATATCATGACCGTCGGATTGTAAGTTACAAAAGTACATAGTAAAGAAACACACTTGACCTAACTCTACACTAGACCAAGTTATACTTAACTATTTCCTATGTGTCGGAATCTCCTAACACCCCCCTTAAGAACAACTTGGGATAAGATTGAAGGATGTACAAATATGACACAATAGGAGAAGGAAGGAAGCATTAGAGCATATCCCCCCTTACTGACAACTTCTTGAACTCCAACCATAAATCGAAGTTTAGTAAACTTCGCGTCTGTGAGAGCCTTTGTAGAGATCTCTGCAACTTGATCAACTGTTGAACAATATTGCACTTCAAGAACATGGTCATGAATGAGCTTTTTGATGAAGCGCATGTGCAGTTCAATGTGTTTGTTTCGCTAATGTTGGACTGGATCTTTACATAGTTGAATGACACTTTGATTATCACACCAAAAGTGTAGTCAGATGTTGTTGTTGAAAGCCAAACTCTGACAGGATCTAACGAAGCCATGGGGCTTCCTTACTAGCTTCTACGGCACCACGATACTATGCTTCTACTAAAGAAAGAGAAATGGTACTTTGTTTCTTGCAAGCCCATGTAATAGGTCCTGAACCAAGAGTGAACACATAACTTGCAGTAGACTTCCGATCATCAGGGTCACTAGCCCAATTGGAATCAGTGAAACCAACCAATAGAGGAGATGCTTCTGCACTATGATGAATCCCAAACTAAAATGTACCTCAAACATAACAAAGTATTCTTTTCGTTGTTTTCCAATGAATTTCATGTGGGTTTTGCATAAACCGAGCAATAAAACCAACAACAAAGGAAAGGTCAGGATGAGTATGGGTTAGATACAAAATTTTTCCTACAAGTTGATGGTATAAGGTAGCATCAACTTCAGGGGAAGTACAAGTTGTTACATAGTAATTTATCACCACTTTCACTCTCGGTCTTCTCACTGTGTCATGTGTCCAAATAAAACATGCTGACAGACAAATGCTCTCTTATGCTGCCAATTGACCCACTTTTTCTAAGGTTGTCTGCCTCATCGCGGCTATTGGTCCAATAAATGCACTGAAAGGTGCTTATGAATAGTCCATTCACGCTGCCAGTGCGGAAGTACACCTAATTCCCATGATGGCCCGATTTTAAGCACTAGCGCGGGGCTATGTGGTCTCTTCAGCGATGATCTGACTATCTACACTGATCACTTGCGATGTCAGTGCTGAAGCTTAGTTTTGTGCCTACGATGATCTAGATTGGGCGAATTGTTCCAACAGTCGGCCTTCCAGATGACTCCAGACCTGGTTGTTGGCCTTGTTTATGTTGCCCTTCCTTCACTAGTGTGGCAGTTCCGTCAATTGTGCTACCTTCCTTGGTGATACGCTTTCCTTTCCCCCATTCATGGAGACTCCTTCTCCTATTTAAACTCTCACCATTGATATGCATGGAGTTCCTAGTTTCTGATAGTTGGCTAGTTGAGCAGTGCTATTAGTGTTTGTGAGTTTGCTAGATAGCTGGTGTGAGAGTGATAAGTGTGGGATTGTTCATAGCTTGTGGAAGGTTGTGAAGTTCCCTTAATCTTGTGTAAAACTTATGAGTGAGAGAGCTCTTGTATGTTGGGAGATCCATCTTCAAAGAGTGAATGCTTGAAGAACATGCTAGCTGGACTCTTCTCTGAGAAGGCTTGTGACGTCAAGACTTTGGTCGTAACCTGACTCTTATTTCATTATTAATGCAATCAATGATGTTTTCCTATGTCTTGTATGTAATGTACTTGATATCTCATGACTTCTTGACTTTGTGAGTAAATAGTTCATTGTTGTATATGGTTATGTGCTTTGTTTCAGGTCGATCACTCGTTGAGGAGAAGGAAGCGGAAACTGGAGCAGCGCAACGAAACTCCATCGACGACCGGTTGAGGTAGGCCTCCAACTTGAACTGTTTAAGGAAATCTATTGTTGATCTGTCTTTGTTTGTGACTAGACCCACTCTAGGGCTAGAGGGGTTGCCTCTGTCCACAGAGGGAACACTTTCCTGCATCACAAATTGGCGACTTCACTGGGGAGGAGTTTTGGCCTTTGTTTTTCTTGTTTGCTCTTGTTTTGATTTTTTATTTGGTCTCTTTTGAAGTTTTGGGGATTGGTTATCAGTTTCTTGGATCACCTGGGTTGATCTGGGAGGTTCCTCTACTGTTTGAAGGTTTGATTGTTTTTTATTTGGAAGTTTTGGTTCTCCTGTCATTGTTTTGAACACCATCGCGGATTTAATTTTAACAATCGCGCTGTCATCGCGCTCACACTTTTGTAATATCCTGTTCATTGCATAATTACGCTTAACAGTCACGACGATTCCTGAAATCGGATCATTGCGGAAAAGATGTGTACAATCGCGATGTCATCGCCGCTTTATAGCTTTAAACCCGCGATGATATTGGGTTTCTAGTTTAATTCCCGCGACGACTCTTGAAATCGCATCATCGCGGAAAATAGGTGTTTTTCTGCGATCATCTCTGGTTGTCTGTGTAAAACTTGCGATGACATCTCGGTTGTCAGTGTAAAACTTGCGATCATCTCGGGTTGTCTGTGTAACACTTGTGATGATTCCTGTAAAGTTGTTTTTACAACTTTTTACCTTATGAATTCATCAATCTTGCTTATCCCTTGTTGTTTCTTGTCTCTCATTAGCTTGTTTTAATTGCTTTTGGTTAGGGTACTGTCTCTTTGATTTCATTGAGTGAGTCTTGTGTTTTTTTTACCATGTGACCTAGCCCTTTAGAAGTTTCATCAAGAAACCATTTGCTTGGGTTACTTGTCTATTCAAGGTTCATCCACAACCCTCTTATTGATTTTCTTGAGGCTTTTTCACTGCTTGTTTCTGGTTGATTTTTAGTGTCGGTTATTGAACCAATTTTTTATGTTGATTCGATTTCTTCACTACCAAGCATAGATCACAATTGTTTGGATCGATCAGTTTACACTTGCTGGTTTGTCTTTAAATTCAAAAAAAAAAAAAAAAAAAATCAAAATTTTTCATTCATTTAGCATACGAAAGTGAAAGTAAATTTGCATTACGAATTTTCATGTTTGAAAATTTGGGAAGCGAATTTTAAATCTTTCATTAGTAGTATCGATGCATTGTGAGATTAGTGTATTGATGCATTGCCTTTCTTAGTGTTTGCATTCACTTGTCTTGGTTTTCTTGGTCTGGGAATGATCTCTCTACCCTCCTGTAGGTAGGTGTTCATTGAAATGGAAGATGTTTTGCTCATTTTAGCTGCATCCTAGGATTTGTTGAATACATACGGTAGGGCCTAAAACCGAAACTTAATCCAAGATCAACTTTAAAATGAATTGAATAAATCTAACAATGCATTGGAACATAACACTCATTATTTAGAGGTCTAGGCTAGAGACGTGCTCCAGCGTCGTTAAACCTAGTCACTATTGTTTTCACTCAAGGTTGGGTGATTCCTCCTTCTATGACTCATTAGTGGTCTAGTACGGAATTGTGCTCCCACGTACCGTCGAGTATATGGGGAGACCCCACTAGGTTTATCATCCTTTATCCATAGGAAGCCGTGTCTGCTGCCTTGCAAACCGTAACGCACCAAACACAGCATTCGGGAAGATTGACTGCCATACGGAAAGTCCTTGGTTTTCATACGACTGCCAAG
The DNA here is from genome assembly GCA_000404065.3 of Pinus taeda. Taxonomy (NCBI): domain Eukaryota; kingdom Viridiplantae; phylum Streptophyta; class Pinopsida; order Pinales; family Pinaceae; genus Pinus; species Pinus taeda. Next base: position 16,976 of record APFE031419578.1, read on the forward strand.
GTGTATATGCAGTTTTACGGATTGTCTAGTAAACCTTTTGCCTAGTTCTCCAGAGTAGTCACTTTCGCTCCTTTTTGGACTCCCTAAAAAAAAAGTTCATCTGAGCACTTGTCCTTTCAGGCTCATTAAACCTCGAAAGAGATAGAGTCACCTTTTCGTCCTTTTGTCGACTCTTGAAACATGAAAAGGTCAAGTTTTGTTCCTGCGTCATAAAATTACTACCCACGAAATATTCCTGGTAAAAGTTTGAGTTCTTGGTTGTGATAAGAGTGTTTTTCAGGCTTGTTCTCGATGGCAACATTCCCCGAGTCTACCGGCCAAGGTTTTCCCCAAGATGGAAATCCTGGTCCTTTTTCTCCATTCGGAAATGTCAGTTCTCTGTATATGGCAACATTGTCTTTGCCTGGGTTAACCATCGGTTTGCCCGTATGGTTGTTTTCAACCTCGGTGGTCTCAAGCATCTTGACTCCTGTTCCACTGTCTCCTTCGTCTAAACCACGACGTGTTGATTCCAAGGTTGAGCCTATGCCTTCTTCCCCTGTTTCTTCCTCCTCCTCTCCTCCTTTGCTTGGTGAAAGTTCCACATCTAGTAACCAAGATACTGAGAAGAAGAAGAAGAAGAAGATGAATAAGAAGAAGAAGTCCGATAAACATGAGGCCACTTGTGCAGCTACTGCTCCGAGTACATCCCAGGTTGGAACACCTTCTGCTCCTTTGTGGAAGGTTAAGTTTCCTTGTAAATTATGCAAGGGTGACCATATTCTTCGTGATTGTCATGGCATTCCTAGGATCTTAGAAGTATGGTCTCGCGATCTGGCTCGTCCCTCGTCATCCTCTGAAGCTCATGGCACTGCTACCCTATCAACTGATAATGGTAAGAAGAAAGGGAAGATTCAAATCCCCTGTAGACTATGTGAAGGCAACCATCCCCTTCACCTTTGTCTGCTCATGGATAAAGCTTCCGCTATTTTGGAAAGTCTTACAGCTTCTTCACCCCAACTCCCCATTGGCTACCAGAGGCTCTCTTCATACCCTCTCCCCATCGACCAAGAGATTGACTTAGATTTTTCTCTTGTTTGTCCTCCTCTTTCCGAACCTGGTTGTGCTAAGCCTGTTCCAAACCAACCATTGGTCAGAGAGAGTGTCAACTTGGGTTCATTACCTATTGATCACTCCGTTTCGGAAGGGCATCATGATTCTACTACTCATGTTCTTCTCGTCTCGTTAGATTCTCCTGAGTCTGAAAATGACCCTGCTATCCCTGCTGGTCAAGAGGGTCCTTCTTTGGTTCCTGTAGAGCAGGGGGGCAATCATACGATTCCCCCACCAAGTAGTTCGGTCGTTTCCTTCGACTGGAGTCATTTGACCACCTTCCATCTTCCATCCCATGTGCCTTTCCAGATTATAGTACATGCCTATGATAAGGCAGTACCTGGCACTGTCTTGGATGAGGGTGCATCTGTTAGTATTATGCCTTCCACTACTTGGCAAGCTTTGGGCTCCCCACAGCTTGTGCCAGTCGCACAGAATCTGTTAGCGTTTGACGGAGGAACCAGTCAACCATTAGGGATCCTTCCGAAGTTCCCTGTTACTTTGGGGGGGCAAAACTGTCTATATAGACATCCTAATTGTTCAAGGTGCTTTAGAGTTCAGTCTTCTCCTTGGCCATGACTATGTTTATGCCATGGGGGCCCTTGTCTCTTCACTTTTCCATGTGGTTTGTTTTCCACACGATGGAAGAATCGTGACAATAGATCAATTGTCGTTCTTTAGTCCCCCGGTGCCGCCTGCGCAGCTGTCATCCCCTCTCGGTTCTTGCTCGCAAGCAGTACCTTCCTTGCCACAAGTCAATTATGTGGCTACCCATTCCATCTCCGCCTCTACTGATGATCATGCAAATGGTCTCGTATGTCATGTACTAGGGGCATTGGAACCCGATCTATTATTAGTGCCTCATGACATGTATTCCTCCCAGAGTGCATCCCTTCCATCCCGCAAAGACCTCTTGGGAGCCATGTTCTCCTTTGGCCCATGAATAGATGTACAAGGATAGTTCTAATATTGTGTCGACCTCGTTAAAACATGAAACAAGGAGTTACGAGGATAGTTTGTTCCTGTATCAACTTCGTTAAAAAATGAAACAAGGTGTCCGAGCATAGTTCCCGATCTTGTGTCAAGCTCGTTAAAAAATGAAATCAGGAGTCCCGAGGATAGTTTTGATCCTGTGTCAACCTCATTAAAAAATGAAACCGGGTGTCACGAGCATAGTTCCTGATCTTGTGTCAAGTTCGTTAAAAATGAAACAAAGACTCATGAGAAAAGTTCTTGATCTTGTGTCAACCTCATTAAAAAATGAAACAAGGGTTATGAGGATAGTTCTTTTATTGTGTCAACCTCATTAAAAAATGAAACACCTCCCCTTTCCAAATCGAGTCCTTGATTAAGATCTCGTAACATCCAAGTCGAGTCTTTCCAAGATCTCAAAAATGAACCTTCATTCCATCCGCCTCGTTGAATGCAATGAAGCTTGGGGGGCATGCACCTCGATTTGCGTCGTTATGCTGGGGACATGCGAACTCATAACATGCATAGTTTTTCGTTTCGAGCTTGTGTAAACATGAAACCGGATCCAAGCAGAGTTCTCCATGGTTCAAGCTTGTGTAACAAAGAACCCATATCTGATTTACATCTCGTGATTGTCGTTTATCCGTTAAATTTTGCTAGATGAGCCTTGGTTGTTTCATTCCATTGCCACCATCTCTTTGGTCGATCATATGCTTTCACTTGGTTATTTTCCTTTCCTGAGGAACTGCAGTGATGAGTGGTTTTATTAGCCAGCCTCTTGATCATTACATGTTTTGAGCAGTTCCACCATTGCCGGAACCAGTTGCTACCCTTTTGACCACTCGTTCCTCTAGGACGAGTCACCTTTAAGCTCTTTTTTGACTCATAAAATATGAAAAGATTGCCGAGTATTTTTCCCTTTTTGACTCGTTAAAGAGAATAACAATGGAGGTCTGCTTTCAGCTCTTTTCCGACCAGTTAAAGATGAAAATATTGCCGAGTTTTCCCTTTCAACTCGTTAAATGGAACAAGAGGCGGTCTTTTTTAAACTCTTTTCTGACCGTATAAAAACGAAAAGATTGCCGAGCCTTTGTCGTTTCAAGCTCGTTATTGGTTACGAAACGATGTGATTTCAGTTGCTTTTCTACTTTTTTAGGTCGAAGTCACTAATCATGAAAATTATTCCTCGATCGTAATGGTCGGGCGGTTCTTTCGAGTATCGTTTTATACTTTTTCGGGCTCGAGAGACACAAATCTATGAAAAAGGACCCCCCTAGAGTATTCTTTTTCGTGTCTTTTTCAAACTCCCTAAACATGAAAAAGACTTCGAGTTTTACCTATGTCAGACTCGTTAAACCCTGACGACATTGGACTCATCACCATGACGAGACCCAAGTTTCTCCTCCCTAGGGCTCATTAAACTATCACTAGGTTGGATTCAATAACAGGTTTATCATCGATTGTCTATGGCAGCGAGTCACTCTTGAACATCGACACTTCTGCTTCTTGTCGGGTTGGGACATCCATACATCGTCATTTGGCCTTCCATGGGTTTGGGTTGTCATTTAGTCTCATTCCATCTTATTCATGTCGTTTTCATCAAGCCTCTGATCCTTTGGTACCTGAATGCTGCCACCCTCCGGAGTCATGTCGCCGACATGTTCAAGAGTATAATCCTTCTGCAATTTACACCTCTGTCTCCTTCTCTGATACTCTGTTTTACCATCCACCACTTGTTCCTTATCTCGTGTCGTTGATGGGGGAAACATTATGTCCCTCCTGCGACGGGTTGTCTCCTGTCGACATCAACTCATTATCCAGGAGATTGATCTAGAGATCCCCTTTGGTACCTTAGAGCTTGCATGCCTCAATGGCAAGTTCTTCGCACCTAACGGTTGACTTTCATCATTGGTAGTCAATTGGGTGATTCCACGAGTGTTCGACTTCAGCTCATTCTTCGCACTTCGTGGATTGTACTGGACAGTACCTTGAGAACCATTGGCATTATTGGTGGTTTCTCTCGTGCTTGTTAACGGTTTACATCATCGACCGGTAATCAAGCGATTTTCTATCATGCTCGACCTCAGCACATCTATTCGCATGTTAGCATTTGTACTATGGTTGGTTGGGTTCAAGACCCCAAACTCAGATTACATATGTTCAGGTTGCGTGGATTGGTTTCTGATTACATGACTCGTTGATGGATGGCTGTGACTATACCTGAGTCTTCATGGATGGTTGCGACCATACCTTTATCATTATCATGGTCTCATTAGCTGGATGACTGTGTCCATACCACAGACCTGAGTTATACGTCTTTTGGATGGCTACGTCCATGCCTAGACGACATGTACTTCACTATCAGAGATATTGTACTTGCATGCAGGTTCTTCCAGACAGTGTTCCAGCTCAGTTGTTTTGTAAAGAATTTCACCCCTCCCACTCTCTCGGGCTTCATACTTTAGGGGGCATCTATTACACAGTAATTTATGTCCGCTTTCACTCCCGGTCTTCTCACTGTGTATGTGTCCAAGTCAAACATGCTTATGATAGACAAATGCTCTCCTATGCTGCCAATTGACCCACTTTTTCTATGGTTGTCTACCTCATCATGGCTATTGGTCCAATAAACGCGCTGAAAGGCGCTGATGAATAGTCCATTCGTGCTGTTAGCATGGAAGTACACCTGATTCCCGCGATGGACTGATTTTAAGCACCAGCGCGGGGCTATGTGGTCTCCCCAGTGATGATCTAACTATCTGCACTGATCACTTGCGATGTCAGCGCTGAAGCTTAGTTCTGTGCCTGCGATGATCCAGATTGGGTGAATTGTTCCAACAATCGGCCTTCCAGATGACTCCATACCTAGTTGTTGGCCTTGTTTATGTCACCCTTCCTTCCCTGGTGTGGTAGTTCCGTCAATTGTGCTACCTTCCTTGGTGATAAGCTCTCCTTTCCCCCATTCATGGAGACTCCTTCTCCTATTTAAACTCTCACCATTGATATGCATGGAGTTCCTAGTTTCTGATAGTTGGTTAGTTGAGTAGTGCTATTAGTGTTTGTGAGTTTGCTAGATAGCTGGTGTGAGAGTGATAAGTGTGGGATTGTTGATAGCTTGTGGAAGGTTGTGAAGTGCCCTTAATCTTGTGTAAAACTTATGAGTGAGAGAGCTCT
>APFE031419578.1:22485-50054 GCA_000404065.3 Pinus taeda
AATGATGTTTTCCTATGTCTTGTATGTAATGTACTTGATAGCTCATGACTTCTTGACTTTGTGAGTAAATAGTTCATTGTTGTATCCGGTTATGTGCTTTGTTGTATTTCCTTTGCTTTGTTTCAGGTCGATCACTCGTTGAGGAGAAGGAAGTGGAAACTGGAGTAGTGCAACGAAACTCCATCGACCACCGGTTGAGGTAGGCCTCCAACTTGAACTGTTTAAGGAAATCTATTGTTGATCTGTCTTTATTTGTGACTAGACCCACTCTAGGGCTAGAGGGGTTGCCTCTATCCACAGAGGGAACACTTTCCTGCATCACACAAGTGACTGAAAGTTTGGCTCCAAACTGGAAGGGAGAAGGGGTGGCTTACAATCTTCCATGTGAAAACGGCGTAGAAGATCACAGGCATACTTGGACTGGGAAAGGGAAATACCTTAATTGGATTGCAAGACTTGAAGACCAAGAAAATAATTCAAGTGTCCTAAGTCTGTCATTTCAAACTTATTTTTAAGGCTGGACTTCACATGGTTTATAAGGTTGGGATAACTACAAGTAAGGATAATATCATCAACATAAAGAACAAGAATGATAAGGGACTTGACCACTTTCTTGGTGTAGACATTATTGTCAAAATGACACCTAGAAAAGCCAATTTGTAAAAGAAAGCTATCCAATTTAGCATGCCAAGCCCAAGGGGCTTTCTTGAGACCATAAAGGGATTTCTTAAGCTGACATACAAGGTTGGAGTATGTTTGTATAAAGCCAGTAGGTTGTTCCATATAGATTTCTTCATGCAAGTCCCCATTCAAGAAGGTAGATTTAACATCCATCTGATGAACTTCCCATTTGAAAGAGGCAGCAAGGGAAAGAACAAGGCGGATAGAGTTCATTTTGGCAACAGGGGAGAAGGTTTCAGTATAATCAATGCCTTCAACTTGTGAAAAACCCTTAGCAAAAGGACGAGCTTAATGTTTATCAACTTTTCCATCTAGTCCATACTTGGTTCTGTAAACCCATTTGCACCTAACAAGTTTTCGTCCCTTTGGAAGAGGAACAAGATCCCATGTATCATTTGCCAATAATGAACGATATTCTTCTTTCATAGTTGCGTCCCAATCTATATGGTCTGAAGCTTTTGCAAAGGTGTTAGGATCATAATTCGTTGAAGCTTGAGCTAGTAAAGAAGAGGCTCTATTGAACTAAGAACGTGTACATCGATGATCTATAGGATCATCAGCAAAAGCACTTGCTACATCCCGAGTAGCATGAACCCATTTTGGAAGTTGAGGAGCTGAAGGAGGATCTTGAGAAGGTGGGGGAGGATTGTCATCCTCGCTGTCATCATTTGAAGAAGAAATATTTTCAGAAGTAGAAGGGATAGAGAGAGGTGGTACATCCGCTGAACTAGGCTTGTAGGCCGATATATTTTTCAGTAACATTTACATCTCTTCTAATGATAACATTTTTGGAATTAAGTGGAATAAGTCTATATCCTTTGACATCTTCAGAATATCCAACAAAAATATAGTTTTCACTCTTAGGTTCTAAAGCTTTATGTTTCTCATCTAGAATATGGGCCCATGCTTCACTTCCAAAAACACGAAAGTGACTTACATCTGGTTTAATTGAGCTCCATGCTTCTTCTGGAATGATATTCTTTAAAACCTTAATAGGAGTGCGATTTACTATGTAAGTTTCACAGTTAATTGCTTCTGCCCAAAAATTAAGACTAATTCCTTTAGATTGAAGCATATAATTAGCCATTTCCTTTAAGGTGTGATTCTTCCTTTCAGCTACACCATTTTGTTGTGGAGTATATGGAACAATATGTTGCATTTGAATTCCATTCTCAGTGTAAAAGTTGATGAATTTGTTGTTAACATATTCTCCGTCATTATCATATATTAGCTTAAGAATTTGATGTCTAGATTTTTTTTCAACAAAGGCATTAAAGGCCAAGAACATGTTAAATACTTCACTCTTGAGTTTTAAGAAGTATACCCAAGTGCGTCTGGAGAAATCATCAATGAAAGTTAAGAAATACTTGCAGCCAGAGAAAGAAAAAACTCACTATGCACAAGTTGTAAAGGGGTTGAGGCGTGCCAAGAGGCACGTTTTTCAAAACTATCCCGGTGATGTTTTCTGAGTACACATCCGAAACAAACACCATCTCTGCAAGATACCATTGGAAGATTCTAAAGGGAGTGATAGTTTAAATGACCAAATCTCTCATGCGAAAGTTTTCTCACTTCATCATTATCAACAACAAATACTGAGGGAAGATTTAATGACACAAAGTTGTTAAACTTATACCACCTTGTAGAATAATCAACAATGTCAGTAGCTAAAATCTGTCTAAGATCTCTTAGGTCCTTAATTACAACATTGTGAGTTGAAAATTCAATGATTTTACCTTCACCTGAATGAGTTATCTAATATACAGATAGAAGGTTGTAGGATAAGCTTGGAACACATAATACATCATTAAATTGACCATTGCCTAGATGAATAGTTTCATTCCCTACAACACTAAGAGATCTATCATCACTAACATATATATTTTTGGTGTTACAATCATTTAAAGAAAAAAAAACACGACTTTGTTTTTGGCCATGTGATAAGAAACTCCAGAATCAATGAGCCACTCATGAGAATGAGAAGAAGAAGATACATTTAGTGCATAACCAGACCGAGATGCTTGAAAACCACATGTAGAAAGTGTTATTCCTGAAGATGGAGTTGAAGTTGAAGAGTGCTTCAAATGGATGTTATGTTTCTTCATTGTTGCTTCGAAGGCTTTCATCTTCTTACAGCATTTGTATTCTAAGTGGCCATCTCGATTACAAAAGTGGCAAAGTCTATCAGTCTTCTTCACTTTGTTTTTATTTTCCTTATCATGTTGTTGAAATGATTTATCATTTTGAGACTGAAATTGCTTAGGACCCTTGTTTGGTTTAGGACCATTCTTTTTAGAATATTGCTTTTTAGGATTCTTTGAATTTGGTCACTACTGGGCGACTAAGGCTTTCTTAGAAGAGTTTCCAAGATTAAAAAGACCAAGATATAAGAGATTTTCTTGTTCTCTTATTTAAGAATCACAAAAGGCATCAAAAGAGGATGACTTATAGTCTTGTTCTTTAGAAATAAAGGCTTCTCTAGTAGAATGGAAGGTGGAAACAAACACAGAGTAGGCCGGTCCCAACTTAGTATGAATGGAATAGATAAGGTTACCATCTCCTTTCTTAACCTTAACACCATCCAAGAGAAGTCTAAGGGTCTTGAACTTGGATAAAAAATCTTCAATGGAAGAAAAATTATTGCGGTCCAATGTAAGCAACTCATTTTCGAGTTGATGGGTTCTAATTTCATTTTTAATTCCAAAAACTTTAGTGAGTTGTTTCATTGCTTCATTAAGCATATCAAGTTCTGCAATATGAAATCTAAGGTCTAGAGAAATAGACATCCCTATCAACCCACGTGCTTGATCTTGCCTATTTTCCCATTTAGTTGCCTTATCTTCATCTTGAGGTTTGGTTTCTTGGCCTGAGGCTATTTTGTAAAGACCTTTACTTCTAAGAAAATCCATAATGTAGGGCCACCATTGGAAGTAGTTGGTGTTGTCAAGAATAACTTGGCATGGAATTTCCATTTTAATAGAAACTGAAATTGTAGATACTGAAACTAAGTGTTCCAATGGAAATTTCTCGAAAAATTAGGCTGATTAAAAAAAACGGCTCTGGAAACAGCTTCCGGATGAAGAAGTTATGGCTTTTTGAAGAAAAGTTGTTGAAGATGCCGACGAAGTGCATGAATGTGCAGAAATGAATGATAATATTATATTTAAAAAAAAATCTCCCCCCTTTCCAAACTTAATATAATTAGCTCACTTTAAAAAAAAATATATATGTGACTCACTTTTATAAATAAGTAAAAGTCATTTCTACAATGGTACTTTATGAGCTACCCACTAAATTATAGCTTAAATAAAAGATAAAAAGACATTAGAATTATAAGTGACTCACTTTTTATAATGGGTGACAACACTTTTACATAAAGTAACATTAAAACATAAATTACATATGCTTTTTGAAAAAGTAACTCAACAAAAAGAAAGACTTGAACTCAAGACCTCTATTCTCATAGCAGTTGTCTATAATGAGACTTTTTGAAAGCTTTTCCAGTGGGTTTTTCCGGTCAAAATCCGGTAGCAATTTATTGGAATCCCAAGTTTGATAGCTAGTTTCTGCACAATCAAGTCGTCCCAAGGGTTTTCCAGGGTGCTGAATCCAAATATGCAGTTAAAAAACCATTTTAACTGCAACAAATCAAGATTTAACCTCAATTTCTTTCACCGGATTCCGTCACCGAAATCTCCAAAAAGTCGCATTATAGACAACTCCATTCTCATAAAGTAACTTTGGACCAAGTGAGCCAATTTAAAAGATTAGTATTTTTTGGAAAAAATGAAGGGGGGATTTTTTTTTTTAGTCATTGAAGCTTTAGGGTGCGTGTTTACTTGAAAAAACTCTTTTTTTTTCTTACAAAACAAAAACCACAAAACCCAACATGGACATACAAAAAAAAACAAACTTTACGGCTTGAAGTTAGCTTTAGCTTAAAACTTAATATTTTCCTCAATGTTTCTGATTTTCTAAAATCACACTATGGTGTGGTGGAAAAAAGTATATGCATGAGAAAAATCTTTCCTTTATGTTTCTAATTTGCCCAGATTGCACAGAGTTGCAGGACAAAGAGCATACGCAGAAAGGAAAGGTATAGATCCGGTAATAAAAAATAGAAAGCTAAATAAACCGAAATAAACAGAGAAATGAATAGCTAGAACTGCAAATAAAGACTATATACCTTCAGATCTTTAAAATGACGTAGCTAGAGCTACCAGAAACCTTTTCGCGTGAAATGAAAGGGGTTCCTCACTGGAACAGATGCTCCTAACACAATAGAGCAGTCATCTCAGCCTGAAAGTAGTCAGGAATAGTAGATCTAGGAAACGATAATTGGATGCAATTGTACCTGTTTTAGATTTGGATCACCATCGGATGCGGCCCTCAAATAGCTCTGATACCATGTAGGAATTTAAAGGGTAAATTCCTCAAATAAAACACCAAAATACACTGCTCACAAACAAATCACAGATCAACACACCTGTATTCTTGACGTGGTTAAAACCCTCAAATAGGGAAACAGTCCACGGCATGAGCCAACGTGGCCACTTCATGTAATTTATTAATAAAATAATGAAAATTTACATAAGCTTCTCTCATGAACAGTTACACTACAAATGAACCTCCATGCTCTTTAAATAGAGATCATGGACCCATTAGGTGTTAAGCCATGGATCAAGTGTCGATAATACCGAGAAAAGAATTAATCATTGGATCACTTCATGTCTAGAACATATCGTGACCGTCGAATTGTAAATTACAAAAGTACATAGTAAAGAAACACAATTTACCTAACTCTACACTAGACCAAATTATACTTAACTATTTCCTATGTGTCGAAATAAACAATGTAAACTTTGAAATGGGAACTGATATTGTTACCCATTTTGTAGAGATAGCAAAAAAGTGACTTAATTTTGAAAAGGAGTGATGCAGAACACACATATCTTTTTTAGAACATAGTTATTGACACTTTAAATTTTTTTATGCACATTACGTTTTAGAATGGTAGTGATTTTCATGCTAATTTTAAAAAGTGGTAATTCTACATCAATCCATTTTTTTAAAAGACCTATTTTTTTACTTTAAATTTTCTAATGTATGAAATGTAAATAATTATTTTCTAAATTTAATAATTTTTGAAGTGGTCTTCTTCATATTTTCTTGTTTTTATTTTATTTATTTTTTTGTAGTAAGGTTTTTATAGTTTTGCATATTTAAAGAAGAAGGTTGATATTTTGAATTTTTTATATCCTACATATTTATATATCGTTAATTAATATTTCAATCCAAATGAAATAATTGTCTTTAAAAAACAATAATGTTTAACAATTGACAAAAAAAAACCATTTTTAACATAAATATAATTAAAAAACTACATGTTTTGATAATTTTTTGTAATTTTTCTCTAGAGATGACATGTCAAAATCACAATTTTTATAGGAAAATTTCAACTAAAAATGGTTAAATAATAGTTTTTTTTATGAATTTCATGTCAAAAAATAATAATAATCATTATTTTTTTCAAAAAATAATTATTAACATAAAATGAATGCGAAAATCACATAATACAAATATTGAACACATAACAACCTTAATTGACTGCTTATTCTTCTCATAAAATGTCAAAGTCAAAGCATTACAAGTATAACTAATTAATAGTTTCCAAAAATGAGCTTGATTTCTAAGCATAACTTAAATTTAATCAACAATGTCACATAATCCAAACTCTTTGTCCTTTAGAGTTTCATCATCATCTTCTTCCACAATATTTTCTGTTTCATTTTGCTCATTTTCCTCCTCTAATGGATCTTTGATGTTTGTGAATCTCCCAATGTATGCCTTTCCAATCATTCCATGTAATGGTGGTTGGGGTTCCTTTGCCTTTTTCACCACACGTGATTAACTAAAGTCCCTTTTCTTCAGCCTAATTTCTTTCATTGCACCTGGAAGGAATTGAAGAGCATTAATTCTTTGCTAAATAAAATTTGCACTGTATTGGATATTTTTCAATGGCAATGCAATTTCTTCCTTTTTGAAGGTAACATGTTAGTGTTGTATCCAATTATCAAGCACAAAAGAAATAATGAAGTAAATTAATACAATGATATATAAATTAATAAATAACATATTGAAATTCAATTCCATATAATAAAACTTACTTGAGTCAGAAAATAAATCCAAAACCCAATGTCCTTCATTTGACTACCGCAAAGACATGGCTAAATCGAGCTCCTAAATAGCATTAGGTTACATTGTTTAAGTGCTCAAACGGCTCGATCGAGCCCTTAAAAAGGGCTCAATCAAGCAATCATTTTTTCCACCCAAACATGCCATCTCTTGCCAAAAAGTGTAACCCAACTCTATGGTTTCACCCTTATAGGGTATGAATTTCTAACAATCTATATCCTAATTATTATTATTATCCAATTTTAAGGTCATAGCCAAGCCATACACCAAATTGGTGTATGAGACCCCTTGTTTGTGGGACAAGAGACCCACCTCCACGCAACGATTTGATTATTATGTCTACGAAGGCATACGTACTCTAACCCCTTCTGATTTTTGAACCTGTGACCTCTTAGGAGGAAACACATGCTCTTAACCATTAGGCCTATTCATGCTCTAAAAGAGTGGATTTGATTAGCTAAAGATAGTAATCTAGAAACTCACAATTATAACTCACGATCACAATATATATAACACATGTAACACACCTGTAAGATTACATATTATGATAATATGTTTGAGAATACAAGCATAACTATTTCCTTTTATGCATCTCAATGGGAATGTAATTATGAACTAGAATCTAACCTAGGTTTGGAGGTTGTGTTTTAAAAATTGATACATTAATAAAGCCTATATGTGTAATCTTAAATGTATAAAATTGTATTTTATACTATTTCAAAAAAATTGATTTGAAATTTCATTTTGTTAGGTTTAAAGGTTACATAATTTAGCATAAAATTTAACATTGATTTCCAAGTTATTAATTTGTTTCAGTTTCCAAAAAAAATACATATTTGAATATTGATATAAACTATATTAACACTATCTATCTATCTATATAACATAATATTATATTAGTTTAATTTAATGATATATATTTAACATCTTCTCACATAACGTTTCCAAGAGTCATTGCTACCGTCATATAAATTTGAAATATAACCTAAAATATCTATAGAAATCTTTTACTTTTCACAAAATCTCATATATCTATTCTCAAGGAACTCTTAATCATAAATGCACAAAGTCATTACAATCATGGTATTATAGTCATCATATCACTAGTAAGAAAATAATAGCATTTCACCCACCACTCCCAATTAACCTTCTGAATATACTAATATATATATATATATATATATATATATATATAACAAGTTAGTTAATTCTAATGTCTGGGGCAACCAAACCAACGTTTCTTGTTACTAAGTTGTGGTGTAGAATCGTCTCCTATTGCATATTTCTATCATAGAGGACATAGTTAACCATGTCTTGTTCCGAAACCTTCAAATGTTTTCCTAGATTCCATTAATAGTTCAATATATTTGTGAGTGGATTTTAACCATTTATGTGACTGGCAACTCTCGCATAAAATGGGACACATTATAGGAGTCACAAAGTGGTATACTACACAAATTCCGTTAAGTCACGTTAGGATAAAAAGGTCTCCTCACTAACTTGAATTGAACATTTAATATTGATGACATGTTGGCCAGTGAGGATGTGTTTGTTGCCATTATTTTATTTAGGAAGGAAAATAAACTTAGTTACATCATGTGTAGAATCAATATATCGTTCGGGCAATTTTGAGAATCGCGGGGTGGCGAGGCGGTTCTCTGAATCACCCCATGTGCCCACGCCTGCATGCAAGCCACCCCGCGATTCTCAGAATCACCCCATGTGCCCACGACTACATGCAATCCAGCAAATTTTTTTAATTTACATTTTCACATTTAATGACTTGGAAATACAACATGACTTGAGAATACAACATGCAAACCACACAGTCAAAAAGCATATCGTGAAATTCCATCATGCCAGTTATGGGATGGGAACGTGGGAATAACTCCCTAAATTTATTTGATAACCCAATATTTTGTCGTGTTAAATTAATTGGGGAAATTATAAGGTTGAACTCTCTTTTTTTGGGAATGAAAGTTATTTTTCTAATGATTTGTTTTTGGAGTAAAAGTTATAGTAAAATTTTATTATTTATTTGTCACTGGGGTGATTCTGAGAATCGCAGGGTGGTGGGGCGATTCTCAAAATTTCCCCATGTGCCCACACTTGCATGCAATCTCAAACAATGGGTAACTGAATCTAAATATTTTCCAGGCTGTAGGTGTGTTAATCACACGTATTGGTCTGTTACAACAAACTATAGCGGGAGCTATGCCCTTGGACATCTTTATTGCTACAGTTGTAGCATGTTTGGTAGGGTTTGCCTTGAACTCATTAAATTACATAAATGTTATCGTTGATGGTGTTTGGAAGGTTTGGATAGAGATCACATGCATAGGAGGTGTGTATGTGCTTACACAAGTTAGTGTGAAACAGGTCAAGATTTGAATCTTTTCAATATCGAAGTTGATTGAAGTACGTCAGTGGATTGCTAACAAATTTGTTTTTCTGCGGTTCCATTTCTATTGCAAGTTGTTTGGTCAACTTTTGTTCTATATTTACAAAGGAGTAAATGGCCTAGAATAGTTTCAGCTATACTCTTTTTGGTCTTAATAGAATTGGTGAGAACTTGATGTGCATAATGGAATAGCAGACATATAGAATAGTCACCAACATATTCAATCTTGATGTGCGTAATGGAATAGCAGACATATAGAATAGTCCTAAGTCACCAACATATTCAATTGTATGATGATCATGGTCATCAGTTTGTAATTAAATGATAACAATTAACTGAAACAATATATAATTGTTGTGACTATAATGATGTTAGGGCAATTCTAAGAATCGTGGGGTGGCAGGCCAATTCTCAGAATCGCTTGAGAATCGCCTCGATGGCTCTGATGTTTCAAAATCTTCTTGTATTTCAAAAGCATGACCCAATAAAATTAATTTCGTGAATGATTAAAACATTGATTATTACTAGTACTTTGGGTTGATAACGTTCAACGAATTCAATTAGGTGAATTAGACGAACCACTTTTCTATGCATTAGACGAACCGCTTTTGATGTGGACTCTTTTTCAACCACGACAAGCCATTTTCGGATTCGTTTTGAAGGAGAAAATTGCCCGAATGTGGTGGTTGAATTTTTAATATTATTAAATCTGTTATTTGTAAATTTCACAAGTGTAGTCATTCGATTTTGCAGAGGATTTTGTCCAAATATATTAGTTGATCCAAAATTATAATATTTTTAAATCTGATATTTGAACATTTCAAAAGTGTAATTTGAAATCTTGAAAGGTTAGCCATTCATTTTTAATATTTTTAAATAGACTATTTTACCATTTCAACATTGTAATCTCTACATGATTTATCACTTTTATTAAGTGACTTTTGAATCCATCCAAATCGGCAACCTTTCAATTAAATTAAATTAATTTAATGAGTTGAAATTGTAATATTCTAAATTGCCCAGAATTACAATTTGAACAATATATTTAAAATCAGAGTGAAATTTTCTTATACATTTCAATCAAGATGAGGAAAATGAAATGTTTGATTTGTTCCCCAATCTACATCTACTTGGCGAAGCTTTCGGCGTTCACAAAATATCCCTAAGATATTAATTTTTAGGGTTTTTTTTTAGAGGAAAAAAAGTTGATCCTATTATCATATAAAACCAGTACATACGGAGAAAATTTTACTATAGTCTCTCCGAAATAAAAATTCAACCACGGAATGAAAGAAAAATTCAAGCACTGAATGAAAGAAAAATTCGATCATTAAACAATTCCTGGAAAGGTAGTTGCACTCAAACTCATCCATTTTCCTTGGCATGATATGACCCATTCATGATTTTTTAAACTTAATTCCAGTGAAAGAGATGACATGCGCATAGTTAAATCTGTAGATCTAGAATTTTAATATTTTAATATATTATTATTAAATTTGCTACAATGAATTATTCATAAAATATCCACATGTTCTAATTATTCACTTAATCAAATTCGTTGAATGTTATCAACCCAAAGTACTAGTAATCGTCAATTTTTTAATCATTCACAAAATTAAATTTGTTGGGTCATGCTTTTGAAATACATGAAGATTTTGAAACATCAAAGCCATCAGAGCAATTTTAAGAATCGCCCTGCCACCCAATGATTCTCGAAATTGCCTGAACATCATTATAGTTGCATCTACTATATATTGTTTCAGTTAATTGTTATCATTTAATTACAAACTGACGACCATGATCATCTGCTTGTATTGCATGAGGTGCACGTGGGTATGGGAATTTGTATAGCATTGTTTACAACTCCCTCTTACAAATCTTTGCTCTCATGTCAAACTGTTTCTTGTAAAATGAGTTTCATACCATGAACATAGTGTTTGCATTGTTAATGGCTTAATTCTAATTAATTTCTTGTCAAATTAGTTAACTCTAATCATTTCTTGTCAAATTAGTTTCAAACTATGAATATTGTGTGTTGGTGTTGTTTAAGGTTTCATTCTATAAATGTAATTGTGGATTAATACTTATTTTTAATACTAAATTTAACTATGATCAGTTTTTTAGATTCGTTTTATACTATGAATATGGAGCTGGTGTTGGTGTTGCTTAAGGCTTCATTCTATTAAATTTAATTGTGGATTAATGTTTATCTTTGAAAATTTAACTCTGATCAGTTCTTGCCAAGATTCATGCTATGAATATTGAGTTGGTGATGTTTAAGGCTTCACTGTTTTAAATTTAAATGTGAATTAATGCTTATCTCTAACTACTATGACTTTGAAGGAATGGACAAGAGTTGTGCTTCACATGCATCCAAATTAAACTACTGATTACCACGTGAACATACATAAATTAAATAATCTTGTCACTATAAGTGTTACGTAAACTTCTTAAAGCCTCGCAATGGAGCAAAAATCCCCCATCGTTGCACTGGTAATGGTGTCTATTTTCCTAGATTGCATGCAGGCATGGGCACATGGGGCAATTATGAGAATTGCCCTGCCACTCCGCAATTCTCAGAATCGCCCCAACATCATTATAGTCGCAGCTACTATATATTGTTTCAATTAATTGTAATCATTTAGTTACAAATTGATGACCATGATCATCGTACAATTGAATCTATTGGTGACTTAGCACTATTCTATATCTCTGCGATTCCATTACGCACATCAAGATTGAATCTGTTGGTGACTATTCTATATGTTTGTTATTCCGTTATGCACATCAAGTTCTCACCAATTCTATCAAGACCAGAACTAGTAAAGCTAAAACTATTCTAAGCCATTTACTCCTCGGTAAATATGGAACAAAAGTTGACCAAACAACCTACAACAGAAACAAAACCGCAGAAAAACAAATTTGTTAGCAATCCACTAATGTACTTCAATCAACTTCGATATCGAAAAGATTCAAATCTTGACCTGTTTCACACTAACCTGTGTAAGCACATACACACCTCCTATGCATGTGATCTCTATCTAGACCTTCCAAACACCATCAGCGATAACATTTGTGTAATTTAATGAGTTCAAGGCGAACCCTGTCAAACATGCTACAATTGTAGCAACAAAGACGTCTAAGGGCATAGCTCCTGTTATAGTTTGTTGTAACAGACCAATAAATGTGGTTAACACACTTGCAGCCTAGAAAATATTTAGATTCAATTACCCATTTTTTGAGATTGCATGCAGGCACGAGCACATGGGAAGATTATGAGGATCGCCCCACCACCCCACGATTCTCAGAATCGCCCCAGCGACATAAATAAATAATAAAATTTTACTATAACTTTTACTCCCAAAAAGTATCATTAAAAAGATAACTTCCATTCCCAAAAAAGAGAATTCAACCTTATAATTTCCCAAATTAATTTAACACAACAAAATATTGGATTATCAAATAAATTTAGGGAGTTATTCCCACGTTCCAATCCCATAACTGGCATGATGACGTTTCACGATATGCTTTTTCACTGTGTGGTTTGCATGTTGTATTTCCAAGTCATTAAATGTAAAAATGTAAATAAAACAAATTTGCTGGATTGCATGCAGGCATGGACACATGGGGCAATTCTGAAAATCTCCCTGCCATCCCGCGATTCTCATAATCGCCCCAGTGATATATTGATTCTACACATGATGTAACCAAGTTTTTTTCCTTCCAAAATAAAATAATGGCAACAAACACATCCTCACTGGCCAACATGTCTTCAATATTAAATGTTGAATTCGAGTTAGTGGGGAGACCTTTTTATCCTAACGTGACTTAATGGAATTTGTGTAGTATACCACTTTGTGACTCCTATAATGTGTCCCATTCTATGCGAGAGTTGCCAGTCACATAAATGGTTAAAGTCCACTCACCAATATATTGAACTATTAATGGAATCTAGGAAAACGTTTAAAGGTTTCAGAACAGGACATGGTTAACTTTGTCCTCTATGATAGCAATATGCAATAGGAGAAGATTCTACACCACAACTTAGCAACAAGAAACGTTGGGTTGGTTGCCTCAGACATTAGAATTAACTATCTTGTTATATATATTCAGAAGGTTAATTCGTAGTGGTGGGTGAAATGCTATTATTTTCTTACTTGTGATATGATGACTATAATACCATGATTGTAATGACTTTGTGCATTTATGATCAAGAGTTCCTTGAGAATATATATATGAGATTTTGTGAAAAGTAAAAGATTCTATAGATATTTTAGAGTATATTTCAAAGTTATATGATGATAGCAATGACTCTTGGAAAAGTTATGTGGGAAGATGTTAAATATGTATCATTAAATTAAACTAATATAATATTATGTTATATAGATAGATAGGTAGTGTTAATATAGTTTATATCAATATTCAAATATGTAAATTTTTTGGAAACTAAAACAAATTAATAACTTGGAAATCAATGTTAAATTTTGTACTAAATTATGTAACCTTTAAACCTAACAAAATGAATGTTCAAATCAATTTTTTTGAAATAGCATAAAATACAATTTTATACATTTAAGATTACACATATATGCTTTATTAATGCATCAATTTTTAAAACACAACCTCCAAACCTAGGCTAGATTCTAGTCATAATTACATTCCCATTGGAGATGCATAAAAGGAAATAGTTATGCTTCTATTCTCAAACATATTATCATAATTTGTAATCTTACAGGTGTGTTACATGTGTGTTATATATTGTGATCGTGAGTTATAATTGTGAGTTTCTAGACTACTATCTTTAGCTAATCAAATCCACTTTCTTAGAGCATGAATAGGCCTAATGGTTGAGAGCATGTGTTTCCTCCTAAGAGGCCACAGGTTCAAAAACCAGAAGGGGTTAGAGTAGTTATGCCTTCGTAGACAATAATCAAATCGTTGCGTGGAGGTGGGTCTCTTATCCCACAAAAAAGGGGGTCTCATACACCAATTTGGTGCCTGGCTTGGCTATGACGATAGAGATTATGAAAAGGTTGTTACCAGAAGGAACAGTGTTGAGATGGGTGTCTGTTGAAATCAGTCATAAATCTAGAAGAATTTTGAAACCTGAAATGGTGGGCATGCATGTGGACTCATATGGGGCACTAGTTGATGAAAGAGAAGAATATGGAACATCTTAGTCTACATCCATTCATCTGAAGATGTGAATTCTGATGGTGTGCAAGAAAATATGAGTGATTTCAAATAGTTGTCTAAGATAGTTTATATAAGTGATGTTTGCATCGTATCTTGAAATAAAAATTTTGATTTCCATATGGTGTTAAATCAAAAGTTATGAGTCATTTTTATATTGTTTGATTATATGTCTTAATTATGATAATTTTTATTGTTTGGAATATCTACAATGCAACATTAAATTAGAGAGATAATGTATGTTTCATTCAATATACAAATAGTGACATTTTGGTTCATTTAGTCATGTAATTTGTTCATAATGTCATGGTTTTTAAATTTTATCGTTGAAAAAATTCCAATTTCTTTTGTATCTAGCATGCTATGGTTGAAAACATGTTGAATTTATACTTAGCAAAGAAAATGTTATTCTACCAAAAATATTAGTGTATTTTTTTCCTCATAAACAACTGTTTTTTTGCACATATAAATTCGGTTTTACTAACATTGTTTAAAAATGTTGAAAATTGACCCTTAAAAAAAAATTGTCATTCTAGTATCAACACTTTTTCATTTTCAAGGTTTTTTTTGCACGAAAATTTCGTTTTCGCTGCCATTTTTAAAACATGTCAAAATTGACCCTAAAAAAAAACCATCGTTTCAGAGTACACACTTTTCGTTTTTAGCATTGTTTTTTATTTTTTTCAGGGTTTTTTGACGAGAGTACCCATTTTGAGTTTATAGTTCCTGTTTCAAAGTTTACATTGTTAATATCCTAACATTTTTTTGTAATCATTATATTTGGTTTTAATTCCATGGTTGAAAATTTGTCAAAATTTTAAGGTTTTTCTAAGTCGTGATATTTTATCTTTAATTATATGGTTGAAAACAAGTATAAGTATTTTTACGTTAACACCATGGCTAAAAATTGTTGGAATTTTAAGACTTTTCAAAGACGTAATATGTTATCTTTAATGTCATGCCTGAAAATCATTGGAATTTTAAGGTTTTTTAGACAGATGATATTTTATCATTAATTTCATGCATGGAAATTATTGGAATTTTAAGGATTTTCGGAATCATGATGTTTTATATTTGACGTCATTATTAAAAAATGTTGAGATTTTACCCTAAAAACAAAAAAAAACAAACAAACAAACAAACAAACAAAAAAAGAACAAAAAACAAAAGAACAAAAAGCAAAAAAACAAAAAACAAAAACAAAATAAAAAACAAACAAATAAACAAACAAACAAACATTATTTTGGCATTAATACTTTTCCTTTTCAGAGTGTTTTTTGCACAAAAAATTAGCTTCTATTGGCTAAATTTACTATCATTTTTTAAAAATGTTGAAAATTTACACCCCCACCCCAAAAGAAAAAATTATTCTAACATCAACATTTTTCATTTTCAAGATGTTTTTTCATGTTTTTTGGGGTATTTTTGCTAGAGTTTTTTTTTTAGTTTACAGTTCATGTTTGATAGTTTACTTTATTTTTATCCACACAACAAAATAGTAGCAATTAGTCTCTCCCCCCTCGCTTATGTAAGGGACCTACAACCCTGTCAATTTTGACATCATTAGACAAAGCAATAGCAATGTTATGGATAACATTGTCAAAGCACTCACCAACGAAATGGTCACTCACAAAATTAGTCCATGCCCTTGCCTATGCCTCAACACCGCATATTAAATTATCCATATGCAAACGACAGAGGAAGAAAGATTAGTTCAATATAGTCCCCCACAACCTTTCTCCTTCCTCCGCATATCGCAAAATTAGCCTTTCTTGTCCATGCCTTGACTCCGCATATAAAATTAGCCTTATGTAGAGTGCAAAGTTGGACTCGATATATTCCCTTCCCTTAAAAAAACTCCAATGCACACCCCTTCTCCCGTACTTCTCACACACCCATTCTCTGCACAACAAAATAGTAGCAATTAGCCCCTCCACCCCCACTTATGAAAAGGACCTGCAACCCCATCATTTATGGCATCATTGATGATCCGAGTCTCTTCAACTACCGAAATTAACCAATATATTTTACTTTTGTGGTATTAGCAGAATTGCATGTGAAAGAATATAAAACAACCACATGTGCATGCTTTAATAAAGATGAAACGAAACAACAACCATCAAATCAAAGGATTCACACATATTGATAACGGAATTCACCCAGTGTGGGTTACGTCTCTGAGCCTGGTGTCAAGAGTGGGGAGGTTGCTTCATTAAATGTTGTAAGATGATGATGAGTACATAGTACATTCTTTGTCATTACAAGGATAAATTCCCTCAATCAGAGTGGCATGTCTCTCCACGAGACATTCTTCTCATAGGAACTCTCACTCACATGGGCCCTCCTTCAACATGACAAGCTAATAAATTTTCACGTGATGTGGCATAGAAGTATCCTTAAACATAATGGTAACAAGGATATCAACAACTAAATCATCATCTCAGCATACAAAAATAAATAACATGGCATCACTGCATCATATACCTCCACTTTCGGGGATGGCCAGAAAATGAAAAGCTCAGCTGCAGAAATGGACATCATCATTGAACTCGTGGCGCGAAATCATGTCAAACGACTAAAATATTTTCCCTTTTCTGACACCATCAAATTTTAGAACCTTGGGAATCTTAAAGGTTCCCTCAAATATTCCTTCCTAGAGATGGCTGAAAAATTCATTGCTTGGATGAAAATTCTGAGCACACCAATGCGCTCCTTGTGAAATTCTGTGAAAAGTGAGTATAAAGTCAGCATCATTCTGTCTTTATAAAAAAATCAGCCTCCAAGGGAATCATTTTTAGATTCCACAAGATTCTACAAATATTTCTTGTGGATGGTTGCCTGAATTTTTGTTTTTGAGATGGGGAAACAAACCACACCATCATGTGCCTTATGAAATTATGGTTCATTTGAGTATAAGCTTGGCATGATTCTATCATTGTGAAAAATCACACTCAAGGGAATCTTTCAGATTCCTCACTACATCAGAGAATATTTTGTGGAATATTCCCTTGGAATATATCTTGTCTCGAAAATCGCACCTCTCCTGGGATGGTTCCCGGCGTACTATTCTGCTCTCTGTCCTTCGCTTGACGCTTCGTTCCCTTTTTCGGCGAATGACAAATGTCAAGATTAATATAAGTTTTCAAACATACATCTCAATGTGAGGCCACTTGGGCCATTGGTGGCCATCGGAAATAGGTGGGTGGAGATCCCCAAGGTCGAACCCCCGCTTGACCATATAACAAATTTTAGCACTTTGTTTTAAATATTTATGCAGTTTGGAGTGGCATATATGGCGTTAACAGTGGCACATAGTTTAATCGTTGGCAGTTAAATATATGGCACATTGGTTATTCAATATGGTGTGTTCTTTTGGGATGTGGCTGTAACATTGGCATCTTGTGTGATGAGGTTGTCGTAATAGGCGGGTGGCCACCTGGCCGGTGCAAGTTCAACTCCCGTCGACCTCCCAAATGGGTTGGTCACTGGCCATTTGTTATATATGTTGTATATAATGCAATGGTGTGGGGTTGGGGCCCAGTTGGCCAAGTTTGACCGCTCGCCAACCAACCCATACATATTTTTTATTATTATTATTTTTATAACCCAACTAGCCAAAAAGTTCCCACCTGTTTTTAAGGGTCACTAAAAAAATTAACTAGGCGACAAATTCACCCTTTCCGATAGTCAGATTTTGTGTGTCGACCCTTTGCCAAATTGTTGCCTCGTTAGTGGCTGCCATTGGGCCTAGTTTGACCAAAACTTTAACCGACTATATCTTGAGCATACGAACTCATATTTGAGTGCCGTTCATGTCGTTGGAATTAGGATGACGAGCACTACGATCTGGTCTGGTTTGGGTGAAATCCGAGAGCTTTGATTTTTGAGTTTTTCCATAGCCACTGCTTAATTTTGAGTGCATCTAGAGCCACCTGGATTATTCCTCCCCACTGAGGATATTTTGGTCCTCCAAAAGTATGAACATAATCTGCAACTGTTGTGTTACATTTTATGCACCACAAGTGTCCTGACAGGCTACACTTCCTTCTCCTCCACCCTTGTTCTCTGGAGCCATAAGTGATGAGCCGACCCCTACATCCTAGGCAAACTTGTAGTACATATTTGCAAATTACATGTTCAATTACATGAACAACCATGAACCAAGCATCCCCATTATTGCCACGAGTTTATAACACATACTCTATGGTCAATTTTACATCAAAATAGAAACCAATACCCCAACTACTAATAAAAGGTGAAAACATCATCGTTTCTTTAATAAGCGATGGAAAACACATCACTAATAAAATTATATCACAACACATGATTTACAAAAATGCAACCATGACAAACTACCATATCTAGTAAAACCATCTCTTACTCAACAAGGTGAACCACCAGAAATGTGGCAGATTCGCTTGTTGAACAACTTTTCCAACTGGTCCCTCAATGGGCACTTTGTCCTTGCAATGCTGCTCTGGATGGAGCCTCCAACACATAGTTATTTGGTGTCCACCTTTGTTACAATGATTGCAAAAATTCTTCTTCCTCTAGACCTGCTTAACTTTCTTCCTTCCCTGATGTGGAGAAGGCCTTCCACACCTTGTCCTCCTTCTTGCTACCATTCTCTTCTAGCATTCAACAACCACATGGTTATGCAAACCACAAAAACTACATAGTTTTCTATGGCATGATTTATGTTCATCATTGACAATATGCTTGTAATCAAAATGAACTTTAGAATACTGAAACTTTTTATACCTTTCTTGTCTGCCTTTGGTGCAATCCTGGTGATGAGATCTTGCCTTAACTCTTCCTCTTCAATGTGCACTATCATGGGAGGATTGTGTTTTGTTCAAATCATCATCTTTCCTCAATGGTTTCGACAATGTCTTGGAAGCTTCTGATACCTTTGAGTACTCTCCTTCATTCTACCCAAAACCTGCAAACCGAGGTCTTTGCACAACCTCCAATGGATGAGTCATTCCTTGGCCATTAACACCAATTTCTCCTCCTCTATACCCCATCTTGGTAAGGAGTGTCATGACGGTTCCTAAAATGGGTACCTCAAGGCTTCCAATAGAAATAGCGTCTCGTGTAAATGAAACTGAAGAACGATCAACATTATTTACAAAAGTTTTCGATCTTGAAGTAGGTGATGATGGCTTTGCTAAGGCTTTGTTGCACTTTAATTTTTCCAAGGCCTAATTTGTGGCTTGTAACTGAAGCCACTATTTTTTCTTCTCCTCTTTTTCTTCTTGTAGAAGTCTCCTCAATTCAGCATTCTTTGCTTGAAAGCTCTTATTGATCTCCTCATCTAAATGATGATAAGATGATGAAGAGGAAGAATGTTCACTCGAGGGGGTAGATGGAGCATCGTCCTTTGCTCTTTCTTTCTCTCGTTCCTCTTTTGCCATCTTCTCCTCATAATCTGCATACATTATGTCCACCATGTGTTCCATTCTGAGGAGGTCCTCATAGATATCTCTATTGTTTTCCATTTTCCTTTTTATTGAGCATTCAATCATTCACACTCACAATTCACATCAACGAGAAGACTGCTCTGACACCAAACTTGATCCAGATCTCTTCAGCTAAAGGAATCAACCAAGATCTTTTACGTATGTGATGTTAGCATAATTGCATGTGAAATAATATAAACAAACCACATGTGCATGCTTTAAGGAAGATGAAACAGAACAACAGTCATCAAATCAAAGGACTCACAGACATTAATAACAGAGTTCACCCAATTCACCTAGTGTGGGTTACGTCTTCCGTCCTAGTGTCAAGAGTGGGGAGGCAACTTCATTAAATGTCGAAAGATGATGATGAGTACATAGTACATTATTTATCATTACAAGGATAAATTCCCTCAAACATAGTGTCATGTCTCTCCAAAAGGCATTCTTCCTATAGGAACTCTCACTCACATGGGCCCTCCTTCGGCATGACAAGCTAATAAATTATCACATGACGTGGTATACAAGTATCCTTAAACATAATGGTAACAAGGATCTAAACGACTAGATTATCATCATAGCATATGAAAATAAATAGCATGGCATCACTGCAATCATATACCTCCACTTTCAGGGATGGCTGGAAAATGAAAACCTTAGCTGCATAAATGGACATCATTGAACTCATGGCGCAAATTCATGTCAAACGACTATAAACTTGGCCCTTTTCTCACATCGCCAAATTCTGGACCCTCGAGAATCTTGAATATTCCCTCAAAGATTCCTTTCTAGAGATGGCTGAAATTTTTTTTGCTTGGATGAAACTTTTGAGCACGCCATTGCGCTCCTTGCAAAATTCTGTGAAAAATGACCATAAAGTCGGCATCATTATGCCTCTATCAAAAATCAACATCCAAGGGAATCTTTTAGATTTCAAATGATTCTACAAAAATTTATTGTTGTTGGTTTCCTAAATTTTTGTTGCTCAGATGGGGAAACAGACCACACCATCACACTCCTTATGAAATTATGGTTAGTTTGAGTATAAACTTGGCATGATTCTATCACTGTGAAAAATCACCCTCCAAGGAATCTTTTAGATTCCTCACTACATCATAGAATATTCTATGGAATATTTAAGGGAATATTCCCTTGGAATATACTTTGTCTAAAAAATCATGCCCCACCTAGGCTAGGTTCTGGCGCACTGTTCTGCTCTCTACCCTCCACTCGGTGCTCCGTTCCCTCTTTCAGCGAATGATAAATGTTGGGGTTAATATAAGTTTTCTGGTTAACATCTCAATGTTAGGCCACTTGGGTCGTTGGTAGGCATCAAAAATAGGTGGGTGGAGGTCCTAAGGTCAAACCCTCACCCAACCATATAACAAATTTTGGCACTTTGTTTTAAATATTTATGCGATTTGGAGCGGCGAATATGGCGTTAATGATGGCACATGGTTTAATTGTTGGTCGTTAAATATCTGGTGCATTGGTTATTACATATGGTGTGTTGTTTTGGGATGCACTTGTAATGTTGGCATTTTGTGTGATGAGGCCACCACAATGAGTGGGTCGGCCACTTGGACGGCGTGTGTTCAACTCCTACTAGCCTCCCAAATGGGTTTGTCGTTGGTCATTTCTTATATATGTTGTATATAATGTGGTGGTGTGGGGTTGGGGCCCGATTGGCCGGGTTTGACTTTTGGCCAACCGACCCTTACATTGTGGTGTGGGGTTGGGGCCCAGTTGGCAAGGTTTGACTTTCGGCCAACCGACCCTTACATTTTTTTTTTATTTTTATAACCCAACTAGCCAAAAGCTTCTGACCAATTTTTAAGGGTCATTAGCAAAATTAACTAGGCGACAAATTCGTCATTTCCAAATGTCGAATTTTGTGTGATGACCATTTCCGATCGCTGAAGAGATCTAGAATATTACCATGCAGAATCTTGGAGGAATCTAAAAGATTCCCTAGAGGGTGATTTTTCACAGTGACGAAATCATGTCAACTTCATACTCAAATGAACCAAAATTTCACAGGGAACATGATGGTGTGGTATGTTTCCCCATCTATACTGTAGAAATTCAGGCAGCCAACAACAAGGAATCTTTGCAAAATCTTTTGGAATCTAAAAGATTCCCTTGGAGGCTGATTTTTTACAAAAGCAGAATGATGTCGACTTTATAGCTGAATTTTGATCAGAGTAGCAGTTTTTTGGACATCTCTAGGAAGGAATCTTTGGGGCAATCTTTGAGATTCCCAAGGGTCTAGAATTTGTTGGTGTTAGAATGGGGCCAAGTTTATAAACATTTGACACGATTTCACACCACGAATTTAGTGGTGCAGTCCATTTTGTTAGCACAACTTTGCATTTTAAGGCCATCCTCGAAGTGGAGGTATATGATATAGTTATGCCACGTCTTTCTTTTGATTTGTTGAGATGATGATTTTATTGTTGAGATCCTTGTTACCATTATGTTGAAGGATACTTGTATGCCACGTCATGTGAGAATTTATTAGCTTGCCATGTTGAAGGAGGGCCCATTTGAGTGAGAGTTCCTATAGGAGGACGTCTCGTGGAGAGACATGCCAATATTGTTGAGGGTATTTTCCCATATGAGTGAGAGTTTTTGATAACGTCTCATGGAGAGACATGCCAATCTCTTTGAGGGTATTTTTCCATATGCGTGAGAGTTCCTAAGAACGTCTCGTGGAGAAACATGCCACTCTTGTTGAGGGTATTTTCCCGTATGAGTGAGATTTCTTGGGAACGTTTCGTGGAGAGACATGCCACTCTAGTTGAGAGAATTTATCCTTGTAATGACAAAGAATGTACTGTGTACTCATCATCATCTTGCACCATTTAATGAAGCGACCTCCCCACTCTTGACATTGGGCTCGGAGACGTAACCCACACTAGGTGAACTCTGTTATCAATGTGTTTGTGTTCTTGATTTGATGATTGTCGTTATGTTTCATCTTATTTATCATACGCACACGTAGTTTTTCATGCTCTTTCATATGCAATTCTGCTAACATCACAAAAGTAAAAGATCTTGGTTAATTCCGGTAGTTGAAGACATCTGGATCAATTGAGCAAAGCAATTATAGCAGTGTCAGGCATAACATTGTGAGAGTACTCACCGACAAAATTGCCACTCATTAAATTAGTCTCCTTTTTATTTTAAAATGATTTGTCAAGCAATGACAAATATCAAAAATAAACTACTCTCCACCAGGGGAATTATGTCACATCAAGCTTCGCTCAGCAAATGGAAAATTAGAAATAAGATTTCTAGAAATTAAAAAAAGATATTTGAATTTATAGGAAAATAGGAATATTCAACATTTTCCTGAAACTTTGGTTAAAATTACAAAAACTCGACAAAATAATATATAGATAACGCAATTTGACTGTAAGGTGAGTGTTATAGTCCCTGGTGAGACATGGACTAATAATAAAAAAGAATATGCTCATGTATAGATTTAAAATCCACCAACCCCAATTATTTACCATTTCACGAAATATATATTGTAAAAATAAATACACCTTGAATACACCCATAATATTAATGTCCGCCTCGCTTTCGCAAACCAAAAAAAATAGTGGCTTTAGAAAAAAAAACTTGAAATCAATTAGTTTCTACTATGTTAAGAAAGACCACTTTTGCCATATTTCTTTATTAACCTCTTCTTGAATTTAATTTTTTATAACTTTTATTTTTTATCTTTTTTAAAACTTTATTTAACTCTTAAAAATAAAATAAAATAAATAATTGTTAGAGTTGCTTTCAACCACCCCTTTCTCTTTTCATACGGGTCATTTTCAAATTCTTATTATCTTTTTATATGACTCATTTTCAAAATCTTATTAATAAGTAATTCTGATAACTTGTAAATATTAATATTAATAAAAGAAATGGTAAATTATTCCATTAATGCTTATAATACACATAAATTGTCATAATGTGTGCTCTATAATACAAATTCTTTATTTCTTTATAGAAAGTAACTAATTTATTATGTAATAATGATATTTTTTTTTAATGGAAAATAACTAATTTATTAATGTAATAATAAAAAAATAATACATTTGCTTTCCTATGGTGTAATAAAAGGTCTTGTAAGAGGTCATAGGATGAATATAATGCATGTGATCTTTAGTGCTATTTTGAGTACGATGTTAAGTTTCACACATTCGACATAATGAACAGCCTCATAATAAGTCTTGCCATCATGATTTACATTTTAAATCATCATAAGTTTTGAGGTCATGAATCATGACCATTAGTTTAACTTTATAGGACACTTTTTGTCTAAGTAAAGGCAGGTTGTTCCTAAGCATTAAGTGTCCTTTTTGTCTCCTTTTTGGATTTGAGATTATCTCATTTGGTTGTTCCTAGGCATTCACTGTCCTTTTTGTTTTCTTTTAATGAGATAATCTGATTTGTGTATTATAAATTAACATTAATTGTTTTTATTAGAAATGGTTGAGAATATTAATAACATTAATTGTTTTTATTTGTTTTGTGGATTGGAAGAGACTAATTTACTTTCTTAATTTCAAATATTTAATGCTAGTTACAAGGTATCTAACCATAAAGTCATAATTGTTTATTGACATGTATCATCATTATTAAGGACTAGTCAAGATCTCTCATCAAAACTTTGAATGGGGAAAGTTTGCTTTAAATTGGATCCCATCTATGAAAGATCCTTCGTATTCTTTTCAAGTCGTTTCACCAAGTAGGTTTGAGATTCTTTCATCTATGAGTTAAAGTTTGTTTCTAAAAACAAAGTGGTAATATATTTTTGTTCAAAACAAATTTTGCAACCAAAAGTTACATATTTATAATCAAAGAAACCCAATGTCCAACCTAGATTCTCAATCTCAATGAAATTTTGAATAATCTTTTAAAACAAAATAAGGTTCAACATTGAATGACAAACTCTGATTCTAAAAGGCTAAGTGATATGGGCCAAGATACATTAATATGCCTTATTTAATCTAGATTCTCAACCTCATTAAAATTTTAAATAAAATTTTAAAACAAATGAAAGGATAATATTAAATGTCATTTTAAATATCAAATGTTATGGGTCATGATGATGATTAATATGTCTTATTAGATATTTTTATAAAAAAATAATTTGTTTTATTTATTAAATCAAATTTTAATATATTATTTTCCTTATTTTTAAATTATTTCAAATAATTATTTTTATTAGTGGCCGCCTTGTCAAGGACTATAGCATTTGCCTCGTATCAAAGTATATTAATTTTCTAATATTTTGTTTGAGAGAATGATTTCGGCAAAATAGCATAAAAAATCATTTGTCGACGCATTTCAAACTAACCAGTGTGGTTCATCGTCAGGACAAGTTGAAGATCCAATCTGAGCGATCAGTTAAATAGGGACAGCAAGCCATTCCAACAGCTATATTTTACTGAGTAATGGATAAACAAGATCTGTAATGGCTAGATTTGACCAAGGCCCAAAGGGGGGATCAAAAATAATTTATTTTTTTATTTTTTTAATAACATTAGAATAAATATAATGGTAAATCTCAGAAGTTTGAGTGACTGTTTCTAAATAAGGATAGCTAATAAAATTATTATAAATCCATATTGATTAAATATAATTGAAATTAAGAAATTTATTTTTTTATAATTTTTTATTTATTTATTTATTATTTATTTTTTTTTTAATATTATTGAATACTATATCACTATTATGAAAGTAATAACCAATAAACTAATATTATATTACTAAATGAATTAGTAATTACTAGTAATTATTATTATATTAACTTTAGCTAATATTACTTTAGCTTATGATCTGACGTAATTTTTATTACAAACTAATATTATTCTTAGGCTACATTTTTGATCTTTTTATTTGTTTAATGTTATAACTTTTATTATAAGGTTAATAATCTTTTTTCTAGGAAAAATTGGCCGGTGAAAGATTCATTATTATTAATTATTAAGAATGATACAATAAATTCCAAACCTGATTAAGGGAGGATAAAAGATAACATGAAACAAAGGAAAGTAGGGATGAAGAGGCTAGGAAGATAGGGTTGGGATCCAGCAACTACTAATCTTCCAACCGTCATCCCTATTAAGATTATTAGGCCTTTTTTCAATTTCAAGGGCCTCTCTAAATTTACGATGGTGAAACTGCACAACTTTTGCAATGACATGAGCCTTTTCTATACAGACATGATGTTTAGTCTTCTCGGCATGCTCTGCAAGGGCCAAGGACTTGGCCCTTCCATGCTTTAAGTCTGTCGAGTGCTCATTAATCCTTTCATTAATAGAACGACCAGTCTCACCAATGTATGGTATCCCACATGAACAGGAAATGACATAGACGCCCTTCATGTCTTTAGGGTCGATAGGATCTTTTACAGATCTCAGTGATCCAGGTGGATATTGGTGGCCACCTGCCAAGTCCACCTGGACCCCCACCATTGTCTTTCTCAGCATTTTCAGTTTCCTTAATTGTAGCACAACTTACTATTTTTAGCAGTTTTTCGGGTCCTGAACTTCCGGAGCCGTTTTGAGGCCCTAAACGACGTTTTTCGGGGAATCTGGGGGCAACATGGGTCCATGGAATGGACCGATGTTGCCTGTTCCAACAATGATAGTGCTCGAATAGATATTTCTAATGAGCTATTGTACGCGTCAAACGGAGATCATATGCTTAAGTTACGACCCCGGGAAGTTGATGTACCAACTTACCCCCAAACGGGGCCCACAGTTTGGCGTTTCATCTCCTAGGGTTAGGTTTTGGAATGTGAAGGTTTTTTCATTGTGTCTCAAATAATAAATGGCCTTCGAGCCTCATTGTAACACAGTTCAGAGGCATGTAGCCATCACATCTCTTCTCATAGATAAGCTACCCAATCGCCCTAGCTAGTTTATTTCCATTTCTGATTGGTAAGCATATTTCGTATTTTCCAATTAAGATGAAGTATTATTTCCGCTGCATATTTGTGTATATGGTTAATTCTGTAATTTGTTTGCGTTCCTGTTTAAATCCGATCAGTGGTATCAGAGCGGTCCTAATTTCTCTGTTTTTCTTTGCATGTCCCCACAAGGTCGGGATTATAAGGAGTTAAGGGCTTGAACTGGTTTGAACCTTTGCAAAGAACCAACCTCCAATCCGACGGCCCGCCTGGCGGACAGAAGAAAGACGAGGGGGCAGGAGATCCCATCAAAATCTTGCTCGAATAGAAGCCTCGCTCGAGCGGCAAACGGAACGCAGGATGATGGACAGCTTTTGGCGCAGATCCTTCAGCGGCTACCCAGAAGCGGCGCATCGCTTTCCCCAGCAGCTTCTCTGGAAACGCCACACCCTTCAAGGTACAAGTTAATTTTGAAATCCCCATATTCGAGGGTCAGATAGACGCTGATGCCGTAGATAAATGGTTAAATTTGCTAGAGGGTTATTTTTTCTGTTCATGAATTTTCGAGTCGGGAAAAGATTGTTTTTGCTCTTCTCAAAGCAGCCCCCCACGTCAAGGACTGGTGGGAAACCTACTGCGAGCAGAAGGATGAAAGTACTGGCCCACTATTTTCAGTCGCACCCACCTGGGACTCGTTCCGGGCGGCCATCAAGGAGCAGTA